>CAXHSM010001518.1:2822578-2904492 GCA_964019185.1 Maratus speculifer
ACGTGTCGCACAAAGCAAATGCTTGTAGAATAGTAACAGGTACAATAAAATTTTTATTTGCGAAAATTCTTGATATTTTTTAAATTTCTGGGATAATAATTTTTTCTGCAATATTACGCCATTTTTTTAGTTCCATCAGTATTCTAGGTGTATTAGATTAATTTATAACACGATTTTCCAAATGGTAAATCAATTATAACAGATGTAAATTTTCCATGTGAGGGAAAAATGTCCGAGCTAGGATTCGAACCACGGATGTATTGGCTGAAGCCGCCAATGCTCCTCCACCTAAGCCAAACCGGATACAAACACTGAAGAACTATTTCATCCAAATAATCTTAAAAATCATATAATTTTGTCTGACATTATGGATCAGCTCAACAGAATAAATCGAAATTCAATACTGACTTTCGATTTATTCTGTTGTGCTTAAAATTTAATTTTTTGTAATTAAATACAAAAAATTAAAGATAAGTAATGAATATGGAAAAAAATTATAATTCTTTAAGTGCAGAGTACCTATTGCAGTATTTTCTGCGAACAGGGAAATATTTTTGTTTATGAAATAGCAGGTGTTATTGCTCAGAAACTATATAATCGCACTCGGTTTCTCGTTTTTTTTGGGGGGGGGGGAGGGGCGCAATAGTATCAGGAAATACTGTCGAAGTTGGCGTTTTGAACCAAAATTCCTGATAGAAGCAGAAAACCAGTCAAACTGTAGACGAAAGCATGGTTGTCACGTGAAAAATTTCGTCTATAACTCAATAAGAAATTTATTGATCACAAAATGCAAAGATCGATTGTTCAATTCTAAATTACTTCCGCAGTCAGGTCTTCAAATTTTACAATTTTCTGTTGAAAAATGAATTTGTAAATGCGTCAAAATGTTTTGAGCTTATTGAGCGGAGCAATTGAAAGCAGCCGTAAACTAATTTTCGTTACCTTTAAATATTAGACTGGATATTTGTTATTTGTGACAATTCAGAGTATTTTTTAATGTGGGAGGTAACAGGCGCTTTCAGTCGTGACGTCAGGTATGACGTTTTGCTTCGATACTGACTCCAAACAAACGGTTGCTATGCCGTTTTTTCTATTTTATTTGCATATTACTGCAATATTTTTCAGCTATATATAACATACACATGTTTAATGCCTTATATGGAATGATACCACTTTCTATGATTTATATTTAATAAGAAATGAAGCATAGCAACCGTTTGTTTGGAGTCAGTATCCAAGGAAAATCTCATGGCTGACGTCATACTAAAAGCGTCTATTTAGATGAAGAATTTTTATTAAATGTCATCAATGATGGTTCGATCTTTATCCGCATCTGCACAGAATGGTTCCTAGAATAAGAGTAACTCTCTCTATAAAATGAAGATATTGAAAGTAATCTGTAATCGGGAAAAAAACATGTGAAAAAATGTTTGAGATTCCATTGTCTATCGATAATCAAAAACAGGAGTCAATCACCGAAAACAAATAGAACTTTCGTCTAGGATGAATAAAAAGAAGACATGCTCGTATGATGGCTTAAATGAAGCAATGCCTAATTAGATTGCAGTCGTAAGAGATTGGAAATTCGGTAACAATATTTTTAGAAAAGGTCCCAGAATATGCTTCATTTCTTGGACATTCTGAATTCCAACGTCGCGATTCTGCCCTTGTCGGATTGGAAGACTGTCTCGTAATACGCCGATAATGTGATTATTTCGTATGGTAATCCTTATCGTCTAGGAATCCTTTCCGATTTAAGGGCTAATTTTCTCGTAATTCCTCCGACCGTTATAAAAAGCCAGAAACCCAATATCTATGTCAGATTAAGATGGCGGCGCTTATATAGGCAGCTCTTCTATGTGAAGAAACAGACATATTTTTTGTTAAATGTATATTCGCATTCTATTATTAGTATTATTTTGTTTTCAGCTTTGTTATGTTCATTAGTAGAAATAATTTTAAGTTCGATTTAATGTAAACTAATTGTGATTTAAGCATAATTTTTCATTTATTTGGCTAATATTGTTGTATTAAAAAAATAATACTAAAATATAATAATAGATATTTTTGAGATTATAACTTATCATACTGATACAAAAGTGTGGGTTGGTCGGTTGTGTTTATGACGGATAATTGTCAACGCGAGGAATAATAGATAAAATAATACACTTTTTAAAGATTAACATAAATGAAAAATAAAGAAACTGCTTTGTTTTTTATTAATGGTGATTTTTACAAAGTGTATTTTTTTATTTATTCATTATAATCAGAGTTTTCGGCGTTTTTTCACGAGGAATATATGCCCCTAGTGGAGGACTGTCCTCGATGGGAATCTTTCTTAGGGTATCTGACCCGTATTTATGTATGAGAAACCAATATTAGAAGAAAATCACGAAAAATTCCGAGCAATTAGGCCGACGAGCGCGATTGGGTTCGAACGCCGCATCTCCCGTCTACCAGTTTCGAGCTCAGGACCTCTCAATCACTGTGGGATAAAACAAAAGTGCAATTACAAATGGTTTGTGTTTAAAAAATTCTTTTATTTTGATCTAAACAGTAAAAAAATATATAATTATAAATGTAAAATAATTATAACAAGTCTAATTTTCCAATTTTATTTGACTGATATAGCTCGTATTTTATAAAAAAACAAAAAACTTTCAGCTAAAATATATTTTTTAGAAGATTATAAGTGATTGCACTAAATTAAAGAGTGCTTATAAGTAGTTTTTCTTTAAATAATAGCTTGATTTTACTCTAAATATTGAAAAAATTCTTATTATTTGACTGACACAACTTGTATTTAAGAAAAAGAAAACATACTAAAATATATTATTGAGAAAATTAAAGTTTATTGAAATCGAAAAGTATAATTACAAATAGTTCTTGTTTAAATAATACCTTGATTATATTCTAAATAATAAAACAATTTTATTTTGACTGGCACAACTTGTATTTAAGGGGGGGGGGGAAACCATGCTAAAATATCTTTTTGATAAGATTAAGACTTACTTTACTAATCCAAAAGAATATTTACACATAGATTTTGTTTAAATACAAGTAATTCCTTGATTTTACTTTAAGGGGAGTACCTTTGAAATCATCTCTTCAATTTTGAGTATATTTGTAATGTGTGTGGAGTCACAATACTTAATACTAAAAATCAAATAAAATTATTATTATTTTGTGAAAGAGCCTATTTTACTAAAATTTAATTTTTTTAATACAAAAATACAACTTTTTAAAAATTTTTACTATTTTCATAAATATGAATATTTTGACTTCGATTTTTTTCCCGCATTTATTGGAACAATCCTAAATACAGCTATGTATGGATTTTTAGATGCATGGGATTTTACATTTAATATGTATTTTTTTTCTCAATCATATAAAAAATGAAGGAAATTCAACAAACTGTTATTTTAAATATTTTTTTAAAAGAATAACTATAAACTTGAATGCTAAATCCATAAACAAAAATATTAAATACCCCATGGAAAACAAGTGAAAAATAAAAAATGAAACCTCTCTCTGCATTAGCAAAAAAGCCTAGTGTTTATCGAACAACATTTATAAAAATATGAACAGGCAGAAAACTCAGTCTAAAGTTTTCATTAAGTATGGGTCATTGCGCTGGATCTATTAACAAAATTTACAATACCACGTGACATTAACTGTCGTATAGATAAAAATGAGGTGTCAAAATAATCACAAATAAAGAAACTTTCAGTTAATGTTAAAAAAAGAAAATCCATATTTTAATCAATTTCAAGATACTGTGTCCTTTTAAACCTTTTTCTACCGAATTATGAATCCATGAAAATTTTACATTCTAAAGCATTTTACGTAAATTGTTTAAACTAAATTAAAAGATTTACATAATCATTTAATAAATTTTTGGAGGATTATAGAGGGATTAATTAAATTTGAATTTACAGGGATTTTGTGCAATATTTATAACCCTACTCAAATCTTTCTATTTTAAATTGTTTTCTTAGCATTTTGTAGAATTATAAAATGTACAAATATGATGTTTTTACAATATAAATATAGAAATATTTCCGGACTGAAAAATACTTCTCCCCCTCTCTCAGTGCCAAATATTTTCCTTAATAATTCAAAATTTCCTTATTTTTCATACAGAATCAATAAGCATTTTTAGATCAAATTTAACCAATTTCCTTTCCTGTTGCCAATAAAATCAAATCCTGGAATAATAATTTTTCCTTGGCAATTAATTTTCAGTTGAACAGTTTCCACGTGAAGAATTAAAATAAAAATAATTCGAAGGAAAATAAATATGACGTAATACTTAAAATAAAAATAAAAGGTGTATTTTTTATAATAAATTTAACAAGGATTTTGTTTAGTTAATAGGAATTTTTGAGTCAAAAATGGCGATATAAATGATAAGTAAAAAGAATGAAAAAGAATTATATTTTTAACAAAGTATTTCACACTGAAAAATGTGACGTCATAGTTGAAATAAAACAGGTAATTTATAGTAGTCGTTAAAAATACAAGGGGCATGAATATCAGTAGCTAATGGAGCTAGATAAATAATGACGTCATATTTAAAATTAATGAGAAATATTTTTTACTTATACTAATTAATAAGTTATAAGTTACATACAAATGAAAATTTTTATTCAAAACTCATTATTATCAATGAAAGAAACGTTTTGTGGGGATAAGGCGGAAAATAAAACTACTGATTAATATAATTTTGACACTATTTTTAAACACTTTCCAACAAAGTTTAAAAGTTATTATGCTTTCAGTTTGTCTGTCCGTCTGGCATATTTCTAACTTTCGTAAATATACTCGGATTGCCATGAAATTTTTGGGCGTTATTTACATTTACCTTAGCACGAATACCTATTGAAAATGAAGTTTCTACCATGATTAGTTTATTTACAGGGATAGTCAAATGTTTCCTTACATTACGACATTATGAGGAAAAATCGTTTCAATTGAATTTTAACGATGTTACACTCTGTGAAATATATTCAAATTTATATGCATCTACAAAGTGCACTAAAATATGTATTTTGTAAAGCATGCAGTGAAAAGGGCACTTAATATTCATTTACAGGGTCACACAGAAGAATTTTCATTGCATAATAAAGGGAGGAACAGTTTGCGACAAATTGTAGTTATGGTAAACGATTTCATGTATAATCAAATTGATATACGTTTTTGAAGCTTAATGTGAGTTATTTGATGCATAATACGAAGTGCATAGCAGTTAATGTTACACCACAAAGGATTTAAAGTAGTATATATTCTATCCGAAGTACTGCATATGATGGATGATGATTGTTGCATGGATTAAATGCATTTTGAATTATGATACGTGCTTTTAAGTTTCACTAAATGTATGCATATTAAATGGTGTATGTAAATGCTAATAGTTACACAATTTAGATATACAGAGTTACCCAAAAGATCTCGGAAAGGTTACTGAATATGGTCGTAATTTACTTAAAGGTGGTTTTTAAATAAATATGCATATTTATTTTGAACTGCATTCAGTAAACAAAAAAATGTTTGTAGTATATAGATACAATGATATACAGGGTCACGCAAAGAACTGGGTACATGATTGTCTTCGGATGATAATTTTTGAAAATGTAATTTGGGTAGTAATAAGAAATGTTTTGTTTGAACTAAATTTAAGAATGTATACTTTCGTGTATTAAACGTACTAGGTAAACTACAGGGCTGAACAAAAGTATTCAAGAATGTTTCTATCTATTAGTATAAATCGCGGAAAGGAAAATTTCAATAAGCAAAAAATTCGGCAAATAGGAATCATCAGAAGTTTTTTACTGTGAATCGCGATAAAAAGTTAATTACACATGCTTTTAATCAACGAATTCTTTTGCTTGATTCATCAATTAATTCTTCTTTAAATGTTATGTGAACGAAGTCACGGGTAACAACTAGTTACAAATAGTTTTCAATTAAATTATTCCTTGATTTTAATTTTAATATTAATAAAAATTTTATAATTGCAAATGAGTGAAATAATTTTTAAATTTTTTCGCTGACATATAGTTTGTATATTAAAGCTTATATTGGAAAAAGAAAAAAAAATCACATTAAATATTTTTTAGAATATTAAAAATTGTGCTAATCTATAATTGTTATTGCAAGATATTTTATTTTTAATATCTTTTAATTTTTCTCTAAAAAACAATAAAAATTTTATAATTATATCTTAAAACTACAAAAATTACTTATAACTCATCCCACCTCTTACATCTTTTTATACTGGTTATAGCTATAATTATATCATTCCGTTACATGTATTTAATAATACTGACATTAACGGCCTTTTTTAAAGGGCTTGCTACTTGCAAACACACGTGTTTATATCTCCTGTAAATAAACAAACTACCTGTGTCCTTGGAAGCAATTTCCTTGGAGGGGTTAAAGGTTGTTTGGAAATTCCACTCTTAGGCCAGAATCGCAAAGTATTGAAAGTCGGTATGGATTACGGGAGTGACTTATTCCGTGTAGTTATATTCCGCTGAAGCCAGAATCAGCTCGCAAGTTAGCATTAGTTGGCTAGAAAATTTCAAGGATAGACTGATTATTTCAGAAAAATTCCTGTAGTGAAACAGTAGAAGCTCTAGTGACAGTATGTGAGAATTAGAAAACCTTCAGATACCTGAAACTCTGGCTGAATTTTCTTCTAGAAGAATTTTCAACACTGACGAAACAGGGCTCAGGTGCTTCCAGAACAAAACTCGAGCATTTAAAACTTATAGATACAAAAGGCAAAAGGACAGTTTACACTGAAAGAAGGATTAGCAATTGTTTTAAAAAGTTAGTATTTTTTGAATTAGAGGATTCTGTAGCTTTTTATAACGATAATAGTAGACTAAAAAGAGAAATGAAAAAAAAAGAAACTCAAAAGAAAGTATATATATATATATATAAATACTTTTATAAATACATCCAAAGTTATTCAGACAATACCATTAAATAAACCAATGAAACCAGCATTTCTACAATCATATTATTGAAAACAGTTGAAGTTCCAAGTGAAATAGAAGGCAGTTTACCAATTTTTTAAAAAATATATGGATAAATGGACATTATATAACCAGAGTAACTCATATATTACCATACAATAAACCAATGAAACCAGTATTTTTACAGTCATCTTATTGAAAACAGTTGATGTATGAAGTGAAATAAAAGGCATATTACCAAAATAATAATAGATAAATGGATAAAAGGACAGTAGAAGGCTTTTTTATCAAACCACCCTTCAGGGGTGCATAGTTTAACAAAAAAGCAAAAACATCCAACCAGTTTCTGTTATGAGTCGTGCTTAAAGCTAAGAATTCGACTCACAATGCACCCGACTGGCTGGAAACTATTTACTATTACAAATTAGTAAAAAGATACTCATTGAAGAAAATAAAAACAATATAACAAAATGACAATAATATAATATTCCTTAAAAAAAGTATATATATACTAAAATATTTACCATACCCAAATCCTAGCATGATTTGTAGTTCAAGTGAATCTACATTAGATATGAATTACATGTGACTTTCTAATAGTTAAGGTTATGGTCATAGTATAAATCATATAGATAATAAAATTAAAATTGTAACAATAATTATAAAAATTAGTAGAACATATACTATTAAATTCATAATACATTTAGTAAAAAATAAATAAATGCTACTGTTAGAAGTATTATATTTTTATGTTTAAACTATTATTAATATTACTATATTAATAATGTAACTAGAATATGTTACTTTAACTTCTAGTACAAAAAAGTTTTAGTGCTGCCATCTATATGATTAATATATTAATTAAATTATATATGGTGTTGCCATCTATTATCCAAATCCTAGCATGATTTGTAGTTCAAGTGAATCTACATTAGATATGAATTACATGTGACTTTCTAACAGTTAAGGTTATGGTCATAGTATAAATCATATAGATAATAAAATTAAAATTGTAACAATAATTATAAAAATTAGTAGAACATATACTATAAAATTCATAATACATTTAGTAAAAAATAAATAAATGCTACTGTTAGAAGTATTATATTTTTATTTTTAAACTATTATTAATATTACTATATTAATTATGTAACTAGAATATGTTACTTTAACTTCTAGTACAAAAAAGTTTTAGTGCTGCCATCTATATGATTAATATATTAATTAAATTATATATGGTGTTGCCATCTATTATCCAAATCCTAGCATGATTTGTAGTTCAAGTGAATCTACATTAGATATGAATTACATGTGACTTTCTAACAGTTAAGGTTATGGTCATAGTATAAATCATATAGATAATAAAATTAAAATTGTAACAATAATTATAAAAATTAGTAGAACATATACTATAAAATTCATAATACATTTAGTAAAAAATAAATAAATGCTACTGTTAGAAGTATTATATTTTTATTTTTAAACTATTATTAATATTACTATATTAATTATGTAACTAGAATATGTTACTTTAACTTCTAGTACAAAAAAGTTTTAGTGCTGCCATCTATATGATTAATATATTAATTAAATTATATATGGTGTTGCCATCTATTATCCAAATCCTAGCATGATTTGTAGTTCAAGTGAATCTACATTAGATATGAATTACATGTGACTTTCTAACCGTTAAGGTTATGGTCATAGTATAAATCTAATAGATAATAAAATTAAAATTGTAACAATAATTATAAAAATTAGTAGAACATATATTATACTATAAAATTCATAATACATTTAGAAAAAATAAATAAATGCTACTGTTAGAAGTATTATGTTTTTATTTTTAAACAATTATTAATATTACTATATTAATTATTTAACTATAATATGTTACTTTAACTTCTAGTACAAAAAAAGTTTTAGCACTGCCATCTATATGATTAATATATTAATTAAATTACATACTAATGGTGCTGCCATCTATCATTGAAAAAATATTATTGGAATGAAAATAAATTATTTAATAGCTAAGAATTTCCAAGAATAATTTCTATTCTAATATTTTACAAATAATTTCTTTAAGACAAATACAATAGACAACCATATCTTATCTCAATAACTTGATCATTTTTAAGTTATGCATATTATTTTTTAGGTAAACATAAACTTTAATACTATGTGTAAAGTTAAGTTTTTTTGTTTAAATAAATAATAATTAAACATTGCATATTATCCAGACAACACCGCCCTCCTTCCGTAATCTATCATCTAACCCCCCCCCCCACCCAACCATCCTATTATGCATATTTTTTAATTTTTTGTAATTTTTTTTGTATTATTTTTATTTTTTATACTTTTTTTAAAACATTTTTTTTTATGCAATGTGTTAATTATTTTTAAGATCATGTAATAACTTATTATATATTAAAGATTATAGGAGTTCTTATCAATAACATCATATGGTGCTGCATAAATTAGCATTTTATTGTTTGCAATATTTGGTTGAGGAGAATATAGACAGTTAATACTAAATAAATGTTTATACAGATAATATTTTTTTAACCAAATATAAAGGATAACCATATCTAATAGCAGTTCCTTGAACAGTTTTTAAATTATGCATTTTAAAATTAGGTGAACAAATATTTTTAATTCTATGGGCAAAATTAAGTAATATATTGATATATACAGATTTATATAAGCAAGAATTATAATGAGTAAAGAGGTTAACTTTAAAAGGAAAATCATTACGTTTATCATAAATATCAAATATAATTTTATTATTAGAAAGAGTAATATTAAGATCAAGAAAGTTAATTTTATTATTACGCATATCATTATAACTGTATTTTAAATTTTTATGGTATTTGATTGGTAGAGAATAGTTAGATGACTTTTTAGAATATAAAATTATTATATCATCAAGATACCTGTATAAAAAACACAATTAACAATAGAAGTATTACGTTCATAATAATGTAAGTAGAGATCAGCAGAGATTGATGATACAATCCCACCTTGTGAAAGACCGATTATTTGTTTAAATATTGTATTATTAAATAATATATAATTATGATAAAGAATAAATTTAGTTAAAGATTTGAAGTAAAATAAAGAGACTTGTATGTTAAGAGAATTCCTATATTACTTGAATAATAAATTTATGATTTTGAACATATCTGCGATATCAATTGTATTAAATAAATCATTAAAGTCATATGTTTTGATGTACTTAATGTTTTGTAATTTTTTTATATTTTTTACAAAATGTAAACTATTTTTATACTATAGAATTTATTGTTAGTTTTTGCAATATCTAGCATTTTTGTAAGTATTGTTAATAATTCTTTACCTGCATTATTGTTATAAGTATTACACTCAATATTTATAGCACAAAACTTTATAGGAATTTTATGGAATTTTGGAATAACCACAATATAAGGATAGTTATAATTATGATTTTTTAATTTTAGCAATTTATAATATTGAGCTATATGTCCATTTTTAATAATAGTATCAGTATCTGTTTTTATGAAATTTGAATTAGAATTTATGGCTTGATTTAATAATATAGAGTAATAATGTTTACAGATTAAAGCATAGTTGTTAGGAGATTCATCACCATATGTTATAATAAATTTATTTTGTAAGTTTTTTATTTCATTATTTAATTGTTTAAAATTTAAATTAAAAATATCGATATTCCTGTAAAGTTCAATATTTAATTTATCTAAAACATTAAGTTTCCATTCAGTGAAGTATTCCAGAGGCTTATTGTAGTCTATCGAAATTTTATACACAAAAAGATCTAAATCTAAATTAAACTGTTTTAAGATTGATTTGATATTAGGACATGAAGGAACACGATATTTAGTACCATTAGCCATTAAACTGCATAAAGAATCATTTTCAACGATATCAATATCCCCAGTAATAATGTGACCATGATCTTTATTTACGAAGTTACTATAACAGGGATCATTACAATAACATGGATAATTAGTATTATTGGTTAAAAATTTAGAAAATTTATTGTAGTTAAATATCTTGCATCCAAGTGTAACATTATATTTGAATGATTTATGTATAGAAAAAATATTTAGAGGGAAATTATTATTTTTAGCATTAATAATATTATGTAGATTTATTTTATTAAGTACATTATTGGTAAAAGTAATTATGAGTTGAGTATTATTAGTTTTTTTATATGTATTTTTAGAAATTTTAACATTAAGAAGATTAATTCTATAGTACAATAAATCAAAGTAAATATCACTAAATGTGAAGTTAAATAAATAGATAGAAGTACTTTATAATATAAATTTAGATGTTTATTTTTTATTGAAAAAATGTGTTTGCTAATGTCCAACCATTGATACGAGTTATTATATTCAGATTCCATCTTAATTATTTGTTGATTGATCTCATTTCTGAAAATATATTGATTAGCTTTATTTTTACCTCTTGTTGTACGTGTAGTTTTTTTTGTTAGCAGAATGATTTAATTTTGCATACGTACTATTATAATGTTCATAATTATTAGTATTAGTAAAGACAATGTTAGTACGATTAAATAATTTAGAATTTAGACCATAAGGGTATAAAGAATTACGAGATTTAATATAAATTGATTCATAAAGTAATCTATCATTTAGATGTTTATGCATACTTAAGATTTTGATGGTTATATTTTTTAAGTTATGGTGCTGGAAATGTATATGTTCAACATTAATACAGTTGTTTTTTAAAATATCCTGCCTATGTTGATTGATTCTTCTATGCAGAGGATTACAGGTTTGACCTATATATTCTAACTTACAGATGTTGCAATTAATTGAATATATTACGTTGAATGCTTTACAAAATATCACATTATTTTTAGAACTGGAATCATCATCAATTTGTTGTGTATCTGCATGAAGGCAAGTTAAGCATTTGGGAGATAAGCACTTTTTAAATGTAAGTTTAATCGAGGGACAATATGACAGGTAACTGTTTGACGATCCAAAGAAATCATCTATTTCTTTGTACCGAGCATTAGACATCTTACATTTTGAAGAGCCTAAATTGACTTTTTGAAGGTGGGTGAGGGTTGTATCCCACTAATAGTGACATTTTTCACAATGCTGGTGAAAAATAAATGAACATGAAATAGATTTAAATCAATAGTTTTTAAATCAAAACAACCAAAATATACAAATTTCTTTGACTAAAATCATTTATTTTTATTTATTTATTTACTTTTTTACTATATTTTCCAATAAATGTTTTTCAGTTTTCACACACTTAAGTAAATAAATAAAGTTTTAATATTCAGCGTTGAGCATTTCAAAACCATAATTAAACAGTTCAAAAACATTTTATTTTCAAAATTTAAACATTAAATGAAATTTTTTTCGCCATTCTCTGTTCAATGTATTTTTCTATGTAACAAATCTTTTGACTGAACAATGGATTTTGTTGTACAGACTCAACTGTATTTCACCTTTGCACAAAATTAGGATCTAAGTTTTCATTAATTGTTATACTGTTAACAACACACAGCATTTCTAGAAACTGTTTGGAAACTTGAGTGAAGTAACACCAGATTTTTTTTTCCTTTTCTACATTTTATAATTCCAAAATTCATTGATCAGTAATGTGTGTTAACAGATAGTGGTGGTATGAAAGGAGAAGGGGGAGAACCTCATCACAACCTAAACAAATTTGCATTATTAATTTAAAAAATATGTCTTGCTTTAATTAATCCTAAAATTCTGTGAATAAATAACTTTTAATGCAAAAAATACTTTTAAAAATGAGTAGTGCAAGTTTCCATAGACGAAATAAGGTGATTCAGTGTTCCCATGAAACACTTAAACTTTACACTTTTTTTGAAGGAAAAGCTTATCAATTCTGTATTATTTGATATTTGTCTTATTTTCAAAATCTTAAAAACAAAACTCACAAAATTTAATTTGCCACTCCCTCTACCTCAAAATTTAGTCGCCGTGAATTGATGTAGAATACGAGTAAATTCAGTTCTTGTTATTGTTTTGTAATCTGTATTGATGCATAATTAGTTTCACAAAACAAATAAAAGAAGAAACTTAAACATTTTCTTTTAATGGTTTTTTGTTTGTAAAACAAGGTCAATATTTTTTTTCTTTCTTTTACTTAATTATTTGGAAAATGGTTGTTGTTTTCAGTCAAGAATATACTTTGTGAAGTCCACATTTTATTTTCTTATTTATTTTTTTCTTTTTACAATTTTAACGTCTGTGATCATATAGCTTTTCTTCTCTTCCTGAGACTTTGTAGTTGAAGTCAGGTTCAAAGATCCTAACTCAGGTCCTGAACAGATTGGTCTCTAGCAAAAGCCAGATTGGGGAGAAAAAAGTCAAAATTTGAAATAGGACAAATTTAAAAGAAAATTGATTAAATAAAAGACACCAAAAAGCAGGAAGTATAGGCCTGAGACACTGAACCTAATGAATGATCACCGATCGCTCGAGCTTATTATTATTATTAAATCATTAGCTGACGATTTGTATTGATTAAACTCAAATCTTAATCTGGTAAACTTAAACCAGGCAAACTTTCATTATCTGAATCTGAATCTAACATGCCTAACTGATTAGAAATTCATTTTCTAAATTCGTGTTATAATTTGCTAAATTGCACTTTTTTTCTTTCTTTCTTCAACTTGTAAAATAACAAAATAGTTAAGGCATTGCTGTTGCATCCTAAATATGCGTTTCTCAGCAATGACTTCTTTGGCTATCATTATTTCCTTAAAACAATCATCCAGATAAATTATTGAAACATTTTCAACGGAAGCTTGGCAGAAAAAATATTGCTTGGAAATAGTGCTAGTTCAATAAAGTTACTGATGAAAGCCCTGAAAATAAGTTTTAATTGCTTTAAGATTTGAAAATCTTCAACTGTCGTGTGATGAAAAAGGAACTGAAAAAAAATGAAGCATGTTGTTGGAGAAGTTACAAAAACATTGTTGAAGAAGTTACTTGAACATGCAATGTAGTACAGTAGACTCCCTCAAATCTGCACAGCTTGGCACCAGAAGTTTTAGAGATTTTAGAAATTTGTGGATTTCTGGTCATTGCTTTGTTTACATTTTTTAAATAGTAATTTGAATTTAATTAACAATGAAATGAAAACTATTATGAAAGCTTACAATATAATAAAATATTAAAATAAGTAATAAGCTAAAAATAATAAAAATTTAGATAATTTTTAACATGATTAAAATATTAAAAACAAAGGTCAAGTTAATAATCAGTAATGTATGATAAAATATTTATTATGAAAATAAAATGCATTTTTCATAAGAAATTTCCTGTATAAAGATTACTAATTCACATCAAAATCATAAAATGAGGAATTTTTATTTCAGGTTCAGCCAAACTTAATAACTGAAAACATTTGATTAACACATAAATATATTTGGTCTGTAGATTACGATTACCAGTGATACCAGCAATATCTTAATTTTTTCCAAAACAATTTATTCATCCTTCATGAAAACACATGAATTCAGTAATATTAATGAAAATCACAAATTAAAATATATGTGGAATTGATATAAAAATAAAAATGTCAAATTTTGTCCTCACATCTGAACTGAATGTTTCATTGTTTACATCTGTAAATTATGTGCGGATTTTAGGTTTGCAGATTTGAGGGAGCCTATTGTACACTTTAAAACTAAAACTTCACAAACAGAAGTAATTTCTTTTAACTGGTATGAAAATGTGTTTTAAATTGAAATAAATAGTTGAGGTTAAACACAAGGTAAAACATCACAGGAATATGCTGACTATAATCAGATTCATATATAATACCTGATAAATAATAAATTAAAAAAATGCAAATACTTTTACAAATCTTTATTTTGCATCCTTAAGATTTGTGAACCTAGAGCAGTTTGCTCCAACTGCTCTGCAGTAGCTACACCCCTGATTCTTCCTAAAGATATACAGAATTAATATAAAAATTTAAAAGTCTAATTCTGTTCCTACAATGGAACAAAAAGTTTGATTGTTTACATTTCTAAATAATGTGTGGATTTTAGAGAGTTGTGGATTTAAGAGAGTATACTGTATATATAGAAGGCTACATCATAATAAATAATTGTTATTACATAATAAATACTACTCCTTCAACTGCTTTTAATGTAACAACTCAATAAGATTACATATGATATTAAAAAGAAAACGAAATGTTGTATGTAGTGTTATTGTTCATATTGTGTATTTTCCTAGCATTAAAATACACAAGCTGCTACCATTTTCCTAAATGTAAGAAAGCAAAAAACCATTGTTTAAAAAATCAGTGCAACCACAACAGCTATTGGCAATAATATGAAGATGTGTGAAGGAATTTCAGATTCTGGGCTTTATAAACTGTTTTGAAATTTTGATGAAATTTATAAAGGACATCAATATGCAATCAATTATTTATAAAAATATTTACTTTCTAATGAACAGAATACAATTAGTCTATGAGCAACACAATGTTCTAAATTGAAATGTAAAACATATATATATATCGAACTAATTTACTGTTTTCAAGTTAAAATTCGAATAATATTCGTCAAACTAATTACAAATAAATAAATAAACGAAATTAGCTGCCATAAATGAAGCATATTAACAAAATTTTAAATGACTAATTATCCGCAAAAGAAAAATTCTGGCAGATGACATTTTGTGCAACTATAGATATAGAATCAAATTGCAGTTTGTAGAAGTTTTAGTTGAAGAGTCAGTAAAACTATCTTAGCTTAAATTTATTTTAGTAAGAGAGCAGGATAAATAAAATGCTTTTCTTAAAGTTACCTAATAATACAAACAAGCATGGAATAGGACCTATAATGGTTTGGTTTTGACACTGCTTTGATAAAAAAGACACAAACTGCAAGAATGAATCGTAGATTTTTACTGCATGATTGATTGATAAAGATTCATTCATTAAATAGATAAACTCGGTTGTAGTTAACTAATTACTTATTAAACTATAAAGTCTTAATTAAAACTGTTGCAAAGGAGATAAAACTATTTATTTTTCCCCCCCATCTCATGTTTTAATACTGGCTATCAGACCAACCATTAACAAAAACATACTTTACTAATAAATTTTCGTGTTAGCTATCCAAAATCAAATTGTGTCAGTTTTTAAACCCGGGTACATATTTAAATGCTACATTCGCAAATTTTGACTAATGCTTTTTATTCAAGTTTTAAAAATAAATGCTTTTTTAGGATAATTGAAAATTAACCCTAAACATTTCTGATGCAGTAATTTATTGAATGATTCACTATTCATGGAATAAATCTTTCGATTCATTCCTTTTATTCGAATCATTCATTGTGCTGGCGTCTCTTTACTTTTCTGTTAACAAGGTAATAAAACATAGGGAATAAGTGTGCTCAGATTGTAACAACAGCAAAATTTTTAAGCCAATTTTCTGACCCATCCTCTTTACTAAAATAAATTAATGGTAAGATATATTTTTCTCCGTTTCTTACTCTTCTGCTGAAAAATTCTACGGTTTGTAAGTTGAATGAATGATGGATGGCAAAAAATTTGAATGTTCTCGAAGTTCATTTTTGTTGACATTTATAGTCATTCAAAACATTTGACGAGCGAAATAGTAACTATCGGTCGCTTGACTTTTTTGCACTCCCCCGCTTCTTCCTCCTTCAAAGAGAAAGATTTGAAATGCATTTCTACTCAATTACCTCTCAAGTCACTGATGATAAAAGCATGAAAGGAGCACAGAAACTAATATCGGTTTTATAAATGACATTCGTTTTACAGTATAAGAACTGTATACATATTTGAATATAAAATTTATTTTTTATACAGTTTCAGTGTCTTGTAATTAATATTTATAAAAATGCTGAACTTGCTACTAAACTTTATCAAATTATTAATTTTATGTAATTTCAGTGTTTTTTGACAGTAAAAATAGAAGTACTTTCAGTGTTAGTAATAACAGTCATTTCATAAAATCATAAATATTATAAGTTGGCAAATTTTGGTCCTAAAAAAAGAGATTTTTTTAAAAATGTTCTTATTAGATGAAAAGGAAAGAGCAATACTTTTTAAAGACACACTGATCATATAAAAGATAAATTAAAAAAGATAAAGATCTTAATAAATATACAGTCAATGCAGTGAAATTCACACACTTAGAGATTGAGGGTTTTGCGGATAACCCATTTTTGTGGATTACAAATCATACCTTTGTTTACTTATTTTTTTAAAAAGTCTGATTGTAATTCATGAACAACTGCACAAAAATTACTATTACAAAGAAAAGCAAAACATAATGCTACAATGGTATGGTATATTTAATAACTAAGATTAAAGAATATTTAAATTACAAATAATTCATGCTTTACCGATTATTAAATAATATAAATATTGACACAATACAATAATAATTTTGGATTGTTGTCAGAGGGATTTTTTTTTTATAATATATATATTGTCTATGAACATTCATTATGTCTTGCTCTAAGATTAATTTATTTGTTTCTCAAGCAAATTTAAATATTTAATTTATATTTAAATATTTATATTCTGAATTTAATTTTGTTTTTAACATTAATGCAATTTTCATTGTTTAAATTCAAACATGTATGGATAATAGACGATTGCAGATTATACATCATCAGATTTCGCAGAGTTAACTATATAACCCTTTTAAATCAAATACAATATCTTAAAGTTATACTTATCATAAAATACCATTAATCTGCCTCCCCCCCCCAACGTGATGAAATTTTTTTAAATAGTCAGAGGGGGCGCTTAAACGGGATTTTTCCGAAATCTTTTCACAAAATTTGCATTTTTTGTGAGATAACTGTGGAATTTTTTTTGTGATATTTGACAAAATTTGCAGATGTTTTATCATGATATTTGACGAATTTGCACAGTTTTTTTGCAATTCTGTAATGAAAATTAATTTTTTACTGCAATCTTTTCACTGCTTTTTTTTATGCAATTCATTGAGGAGATGTGCATTTCTTTCATGATTCTTTGATGAAATGTGTGTGCTTTTTTCAAGATTTTTTTAATGAAATTTGTGCCTTTTTTTGTCAAATTTTCCATTTTTTTCTGCGACGTTTTATCCCTGTTTTTTTACAGATATGACATGTTTACATTTTTTCTTAAATATTTTAACAAAATGTGTTTTTTTTTTTTTTTTTTTTTTTTTTGAAATCGCTCGACAAATTGATGATTTTTCCTCGACCTTTTGACGTACATTGCATTTTTTAGGGGTTTTTTTTATGTAATTCAGTTTTTAAAATGATCCTTTGATTGCATATTTTAAGATCTGACATAATTTGTCTTTTTTACTGCAATTTTTCAATGAAATGTGGGTATTTAAGCGAAATTCGTCATTTTTTTGCAATCCTTTCAAGAAATTTGCGGTTATTTTTCATGATTCTTTGACAAAATTTTATTGTGTTTTCAGTGATTATTAGATAAAATTTCCTTTCTTTTTCATGATTTTATGACATAATTTCCATTTTTTCAGCGCTTTTTTTTGGGGGGGGGGCATTTTTTCAGGATTTTACAAAAATTTCAAATTTTTTATGAAATGGGGAGGGGGCATTTGATCTAGAAGGGCGGATTAATAGGATTTTATAGTAATTTGTATATTTTTTGCAATTGAACATTTGTCTCTATCATCGTGTATGTAAGAGGTCATCAAGCATAACAGTCCAACATCTTTAATCTGGATATCTCTTATCCAGAAACTTAGGTAAACCAGATATTTCAGTGCTCTTATTCAAGTTTATTTTCAATTAAACATCATGGATGTTGCTATAGCACATATTTGAATGAATCTCAGAAAATGATTAAGAGAAAGTTAAAATTACTTCAAAATCAACTATTGTTTTTATTATTCTTTTTTCAGTTTTAAAATTGTGAGTTTTATGGATTACATATGTAATTAATACAGATTTTTTCTAAAGTAATAAAAAATTCAGAATCAATGTTACTTTTTTTTGTCATGGATAGGATGAATGCATCAACTCATCCTGGAATATTATTATTACTTCTTTTAATAACTTAATTTGTAATTTACTTCAATATTTGTATTTGATATATATATTTTTTTACATTAACTCTGCATCACTATTTGAATATAGTAATGTAATAAAGTATTTTTTCTTAGTTTTAACTGTAAATCTTGTTTAAATTTCTTATTATAAATTATTTTGGTTTAAATATTTTTCTATGAAAAGTCTGAGATTTTTTAAAATTTGTATTATTTATTGAGTGTTTATAAATCAGAAATCATGTTTTTTAAAAATCACATGGCTATTGTTTTTTGTAATTTATAACAGATGGTGACACTACATAAAAAATTCATAATTATTTAAGATGTATATGTATTTTAAATTTCTTTTGAGCATTTTCAATTGATTTTTCTGAATAATTTTGAATTATCAAGTTCCTTTCATTTTTGTATTGCAATATTAATGAGTATAATTTTAATTATTATTTGAATAATTATTCAAATTTTCTGTAATTCAGAATTTTCTATATAATCCTGGTAGTAGAAAGTTTGAAACAGGCCATGAACGTTGCAGATTTTCTTTCTTATTTTTTAAATCAGACCTTTTTTTAGGCTTTATGTTATTGTGTAGCTCTTTAATACTTAGTACAAATATACTTATAATATTATTGTAAATTAAAATAAATAAAAAGCATAAAGAAGTTACAAGCAAGCAATTGTTCAATTAACTAATGGTTCAATTGTAACATAATTTATCTAAAGATTATTTTCTACCCATAAAATGTCTGTCCCAAATAATTACAGAATTTTCTGCTACTGAGTCTGTAATCACAGATAATTTTGGATTAAATAAGTTATGCTGTACTGTTCTTCAAATATTTGTTTTTCCATGTTGGCATTACAAAAATACTTATATAAGCTATTCTCAGTACCTTGTATATCAACATCTTAATTTCTATGAGAAAAAGAATTTACACAGGAGCATATTGTCAGAGAGGGTTTGTACGTCCTGGTGTCCCCTGTATAAATTCATGACTTAGCAATTACTTTAACTAATTTTCAAAATTTAATGAAAACTAATTCAAATAAGTATTTAGAAAAATAGCATCAAATAAAATTTATTCAACGGATCATTTCTCTGTGTTATTAGAGAGAAGAGAGCTTTTGGTGCTAATGTACGCATATTGTTCAGTCAGCGAGACTAAAATTCAAGTCTGCACTTTAATGCTCAACGCTACGGCATATTATAAACAAAGAAGCAGTAAAATTTTGCCACTTGAGAATCATTTTATTACTTTGTTCTGTTTCATACTTCACTTGATATTACATTACTTTCTGAATGTGTTGAAATTTTAATATATTGGAATATTAAGATATAAGCATTCCGATTCACCAGATTTAATTCTAGACATTACTAACCCACCTACTATTGTGAGTGTATTAGTCGTCTACTGTTACTGAGCTGGTTTATTTTTAGCAAAAATTGAATCAAATGAAATGGTAAATTTCAACCTGCATTTTAAAGGATTATGAACCTTCATATTTAATGACCTTCCACATTGTTGAAAACGTGCATGCATTATTCCAATAGTAATTGTTCTTGTGTAATCTGATGCAGTGGACAAAATTTATGTTATCCAAAAGCAGCTCTTTAATATACATGATTAACTGCTATTTTTGATATTTATATTGAAATATAAAAATTCATCCCTGAAAAAAACTTTCATACACTTAAAAGAAAACCTTTAATGCTCCGGATGTAGTCATGCTTTTGCTTTTTTGCATTAAAAGCACATTGTTTGTCAATTAAAGTATGAGCATATTCATTAAAAATTAAACTAAAAAGAGATCTCTCTTCCATTCTTTTACTTTTTAAAAACTGAATGAAATTATTGGGAACTAATGTGGGAAAATAAATTTAACAAAGGTATAGATTTAAAAATCGTTCAACCTATATACAGTAGACTCTCACAAACCCGCACAACTTGGAACCAGAGGTTGTGCGGAATTTAGAATTTTGCAGATTTCTGGTCATTGCTTTGTTTATATTTTTTTTAAGTAATTTCAATCCAATTAATAATGAAATGAAAACTATAATGAATGCTACAGTATACTAAAATATTAAAATAAGTAATAAACTAAAATAACAAAATTTTAGATAATTTTTAAAATGATTAAAATGCTAAAAGCAAAGGTCAAGTTAATAATCAATAGTGTACAATTAAATATTTATTATAAAGGTAAAACGTGTTTTTTCTGAATTATTCAATGAAACTTGCCGGACTTGTACATTACTAATTCACATCAGGATCATAAAATAACAAAGCCTTTTTTCAGGTTTAGCCAAACTTCATAACTAAAAAAAAGCTTGATTAATACATAAATATATTTAGTAAGATCGTGATTATCTATCATATCAGAAATATCTTGATGTTTTTAGAAATAAATTATTCTTTCTTCATGTAAACACATGAATTCAACAACCTTAACAAAAATTACAAATAATAAAATATAAGGAATTGATATAGAACTAAAAAAGTCAAATTTCGCATGTACATCTGAACTGAATGTTTCATTGTTTACATCCGTAATTTATGTGCAAAGTTTAGAGAGTTGTGGATTTTAGAAGTGCGGATTTGAGGGAATCTACTGTATGTAAGACTTAATAGTGAAAAAAGGAAATGGAAGAAGGGAAGTGTAATTGTAGCATTTTCATAATAAATATTATTTTAGATCTGTTTCTTATGGAGTCCTCCGAAACATATTATTTATATTGTATAAAACTTTTAAGGACAAGAGGGATTCTGAAGGTGCAATATTTAGTCTATTAGGGCAGAGATTCAATTTTTTTTTCTTTCAATGGACAGCCCTTTGACCACTTTGTCACATTATGCCCCTCTCTTGCACAGTTTAACTCCCATAAAGCAATTGTTCAACTTTTTTTGAATCTCTCAAAAGCAAAACATCATGAACACAGCACAGATTATGAAATACTTTCCAACATATTATGAATATTGTAACACCTATCAATTTCATGAATCTGCAGAAATTCTACCACCGTATGCAAAGAATAAAACATAATTTTTAAGAAAATTAAATTGTACATACTGCATAGATTACGAAACACTTTCCAGTGTATTCTCAATTCTGTACTCATCACTATTTAATTCATCCCTCGGCATTATTTCTTCTGCCTTGTGGAAAGAACAAAATTTTATTATCGAGAACTGAAAATTATGCATACAGCATAGATGGTGAACCACTTTTAAATACATTCTCAAAACTGTAACACCTATATTTTCATCCTTCTGCAGTAATCATATCACCCTTACAAATAACAAAACATAATTGTAAAGAATGAAAAATCATGGGCATTGTTTGAGCATGGATTATAAATCACTTTTCAATTCTGAATAACATAATATCTATCAATTTAATTTATCGGCTATATTTTTACCACCTTGTGAAAAGAATTTTTTTTTTTTATCAAGAACAAAAAACCGAACATACAACATACATTATGAAGCATTTTTCAACAAATTCTAAAAACTGTAACATCTGTATTTTTATCCATCATCAATAATTCTACCACCCTGTGCAAAGAAGGCATAATTAGCAAGAACGAAAATTATACGTACAGCATAGATTATGAAACACCATTCAGCAAATTCTACTGCAGGCAAAGGGAACACATGTTGTATGTACATATAAAACACATTGCACTGTCTTATAGTGAAAGGTGAAACTAAAGAATTTTGCTGTGCATGCGCAACTCGCCTGCTGTATAGTGGCGGTAGCAGTAGGGACACCGGTTTTACTTTCGTTCAGAAGGTGAATTATTTAAAACACTGTGCATCCTGGCGATGAAAAGCAGAATCGAGAAATTTTGCAACGCATATACTGCTATACAATCCTGCGGACAGCAAGAACATGTTTTAGAGGTTTATTGAGAATACTGCGCCCCCTGGCGGTGGTAAATGCAAAAAATAATTTTTTCTAGCATGTGCACACAAAGTATGTGGTGCAATAGTCAACATATCCCGAAATTTGTATTGAACGTACTGTGCAGCAAGTCCAATCTATACAGTAGAGGACCTATTATCCGGAATTCCGAAATCCGGAAGGACCCGAAATCCGGAAATGAAGACGATTGAGAACGAGGTGAATCATGATGAAATGAATGAATCATGAATCTTTGATCAAATGTGCGTTTTTTCGAGATTTTTTAAGATTTCATGCTTTTTTGGCTTTTTTTTACAAATTCACATTTTTTCTGCTTTTTTTGACAAAATTTACGTTTTTCTTTAAAAAAACGCAAATTTTTTCAAGTATTGCTTCACGTATCAAAATTCCCAAGTCATTCAAAGATTTATGATTCATTCATTTCATCATGATTCATGCCCATAAAAAACGCAAATTTTTTGAAGTATAGCGAAAAAACTCTGCAAATTCGTCAAATATCGCGATAAAACCCTGCAAATTTCGTCAAATATCGCGTTAAAACCCTGCAAATCTCGTCAAATATCGCGAAAAAATCCTGCAGATATCTCGCAAAAAATGCAAATTTTGTGAAACGATCGCGGAAAAATCCCGTGTAAGCGCCCATCTCTAATTATTTTACGATTTTTCGTCACTTTTGGGGGGGAGGGGTGGATTAACAGTACTTTACCGTTATATATATATATATATATATATATAAAGCCAGTTAGCAAAACGTCCGGATTTTGAAGAGCTCTGAATTTTGGATGTCCGGATTTGAGACTTTGTACTGTTCAAGAGTCAAAATTGTAGCTTAGTGTTTTTTCCACAGACTTCTCATACAACACACTTTTCATTCATATTCTAGATAGCAGTGCTATATTCCGTTTTTTTTGGAGGGGTGGGGGGATGTCGAGTTTCAAACGGACCTGAAATCCGGAGAGCCCTCGGTCCCGACGATTCCGGATAATAGTTCCTCTACTGTATTGTCAAACACCCCATTGTCCCATTCCAAAGATTGTTTCTCAGCTAGACTTTATTTCAAATCGCTTCGATAAAAATCGAGAATAAAAGTATTCAAATTCGTTTGAAGAATCGAAAAGCCCTAGCATAGCAATACGGGTCAGCTAATTTACTTATAATTTTTATTTTAATATTTTACCAGTGATAGTTTATTCATTTTATGATGGTATTTTTTTATTATATCTATTATATATTTTTATTTTATTTTTTAATTTTATTTATAGTTTAATATTTATAAAATTAGAAAATTCATCTGACACACCATTGATTATATGAACATTGATTATATGAACATAAGATAACTGAGATTATAGTGTAGATTTTAATGCATAGTCGAAATTTGATTTTAATTGAGTTTTATGTGTTAATTTAATTTTACAAGATAATTTTATTTTTTCTTAAATTTCTTTTTCAATATCTTGAAAATTCGTAGATTAACTTACACAGGTGCAAAAAAGACATAAATTTGCACATCACATATCTTGAAATTGTCAAATATGGAGACAAATATTCCTTTGTTGCTTTTTGAAAAAATATCTTCTGACCCACAGCCTGGAAAATCGTTTGTTTGTGAGATATGCAGAAGAGGATTTTCTCGAAAGAGTAATTTAAGCAGGCATCTTCTAATTCACACTGGTGAGAAACATTTTCTGTGTGAGATATGCAAGAAAAAATTTTCTCATAAAAATGCTTTAACCAATCATCTGTTAATTCATACTGGCGAAAAACCTTTTGTAATGTGAAATATGCAACAAGAATTTCGCTCGAAAGGCTGATATAAGCAGGCATTTATTAATCCATATTGGTGAAAAACTTATTGTGTGTGAGATATGCAACAATAAATTCTTTCAAAAGGCTGATTTAAAACGACATCTCATAATTCATACTGGTGAGAAGCCTTTTGAATGTGAGATATGCAACAAGAGATTTTCTCGTAAAAGTGATTTAAGCAAACATCTTTCAATTCACACAAATGAGAAACTTTTTGTATGTGAGACATGCAACAAGAAATTCTCCCTAAAGCGTGCTTTAAGCAGACATCTACTTGTTCATACTGGTGAGAAACCTTTTTCATGTGAGATATGCAACATGAAATTCACACGTCAAAGCAATTTATGTACACATCATTTAATTCATACTGGTAAAAAACCTTATGCATGTGAGAAATGCAACAAAAAATTTTCTCAAAAGTGTACTTTAAGCAGGCATCTGTTACTTCATATTGTTGAGTAACTTTTTATGTGAGATAAAACTAGCAGTTTTTATTAGTAATTTAAGTGTAAATTTGTTATTTGCTGTTAATCATGTTAACCCATTGTCTGCCACTAAAAATAGCTGGTGAGACTAATAAAGGACTCTTTTCACCTTATCCATTAACTGCAGAAGCTTTAAGAAAAGATTTTTCAATTTTTTTCCTGAAAAAATACTTGCCGCCACAAATTTTGAAACATTACCTTCGCTTTTTTTAATGGTAAAAGTTTCTGTTTATAAATAAAGCGAAAATTTTAACTAAAAAAATAGGGGTTGCTTGATAGTTAATTTTCAAAATATGCATTTATTTTTAATGGTGCTTAATCACACCAGCAGAAGGTAATGGGTTAAGTGGAGCTCCAGACTCTCTATAAGAGCGTCAGTGGCAGCCAACATGTTAATAGAAGTCATTTCATATTTTAGTATGAAAGTATTATTTCATGTCAATTATTACAATCCATTAAATGAAATATTTGTAACGTTACATGCATGCTGAGCGTCATTTGTAACGTTTGGTTGGTCGTGGTGGAGGTTAAATGTAGACATACTCAGTAATTTAGGATAAAATAACAAAGTTTATTAAAGTGATAATGGCTGAAGGGAAGTGGAGCAAGTCTTAAATTTACACAACTGAAAACACTATGAACAGCTAAATCATACTCACAGGCTCCGACACCTAGCTCAGTCGTGGCACCGCCTAACACTTCTCACTATCTTCCGGCTGAGCTGCTAAACAAAGCTTGATTAAACAGCCCGTGGCTGTGGGTAATTCTTTATTTCACAAATAATCAAAATGGAACTACTATAAATTCTCTTACCACGGCCGAATCTCAAATCAACTATCCAAACTCCTTTCCACTTCACTGGAGGCCGTTGCTACTTCCTATTCGCTAGCACTTCGCTGAACAATAATTCACTTCGCTATCTAATGGCAGAGAACCTCACTCGCTGGCTGCTGGCTAATGCCAGAGACACGCCAGAGACACACACCACACACTCACACCCAAGCTTTTATATGCTGCAAACTGAGATACTTCACATTAACATATTACTAATAGGGATGGGACGAATCTGGCCGAATACCGAATATTCGGCCGGCCGAATAGTAAAATTTTTTTCCAATAAAGAAAATAAATTTTGATTATATATAATTTAAAAAATAGGAGCTCCTTAATAATTATTACTCTTAAATGTATTTTTAAATTTGAAAAACTTATTTTAACAAAAAAAAAAAAAATTATGAAATTGCATTATATCCTTTATTCTAATGTACATCAAATTGATTCAGAACTTACATAGACATATTTTCTGAAATAACATTTAATGAAATAAATTTGATCATTTAGAGTTTGTCCCTAGTGATAAGCAAATTTGTAAGAATAAGACTGTTCTGAAATCAGATGGCAAGCTTTAAATTACAAATTATGTTAAAGCAAAAGGTTATGCTTAAAGTAGAATGCATATGTTAACAAAATCTTTGACATTTGAATCGGCATATACAATATTCAACTTCAATATTTCACTTATTCAATGAGCATTAAAAGGATAAACAGAAAATTGATAACAACATGAAGGAAGTAAGATTAAATTAAAAATATATACGTAATAATGTTACATATTTAAGTCAGTAATCATGCAAATAACTATTTAAAAGTGAAAAGTATAGAATGAAAAAATTATTTTGTTGAGTATTTAGAATTTATATTAAAATAGTTTTAAAACCATCATCATAAAGCAAGTTGTGTCATCTAATGTGTATTGAGTTTGACACCAGTTCTGCTTTCAGATGTACCGTTGTATTTGGAATGGTTATATATTATTTAATTTTGAAAATTAATCTTCTTTAACACACCTAGTGAATAAATTTTTTCATTTCTTACTTTATAGAAAATAAGTTATGAATTTCATAAGAGCCTTTTTTATATGTGCATGGAATTTGCAGACATTAATAAATATTCAGGCATTTTAGAATAAGGCAGTGTTTCTATATCTTGAATTGTAATATATCATTCTCTAATGATGACATTTCCCATACAATTAAATCTCCAGCTTGGGCAGCATTTTCTAGAATATCACTTTTATAGGAAATACAGAAAGGCTGTATATTTTTTAGTATCTTAATAACTCTATATTTTGTAAGTAAGAGTGAGAATGACTTCATAAATGAAGTAGCCAATTTGGATTAGAGAAAAAAAAATGCAAGAATGAAATTCTCTAAATCCAAAATTTATTTGGCAAGATATCTTTCACTATTCGGCGAGATTTAGAAATATTCGGCCAGATATCTCTAAATATTCGGCTACAGGTATTCGGCCGAAGTATTCGGTCAACAAGCCTTCAATATTCGGCCGACCGAATATTCGGCAAAAGGGCCGAATAGGCCGAATACCGAATAGTGGCCGAATATTCGTCCCATCCCTAATTACTAATAACCGCGAGCTAACTGCGGAATTCGAAAGAGCACACACACACTAGAAAGTTAAAGTAAAAGAGAGGATAGATGTCGCTTTTACGCCTACAAAAATGTTAAATTATTGACGTCACGATCTCAGAAACACTAGAGTGCCTTTATGACAAAAGGTCACTCCCTCACATACTGACCAACGAAAGTATCTGAAATTCAAAGAAGTAAATCTGCGGATTAGGAATATAATCATCAACTATGACAAATACATTTTTATTTCCATCTTGCTTTACATATTTTTAAAAATTTTGCATTCTCTTTTACATTATCCAGATTTAAAGATTTATAATATTCTCTAATAATGGAGGATATTCTACTTAAAAGGCTCATATTAAACAGGATTTCACACAATAAATTCCTTGACTCTAAAACTGACTTTTTTTACAAGCTAAAAAATATGTTTATTTAAAATTCTGTTATCCCCCCCCCTCTGTTTTCTCAGTAAAACCAAAAATAAAATGTATTTTACTCACAAGAAAACTGCTTGTTTTTGATACATCATGAAAGGAATAAGAATTATTCTTATTAAAGGAATAGGAATTACTATTATGAAAGGAATAAGAATTTAATAAGATTTGAAAAGTTTACTTCTTCATCCAGTTTCTCTTATGAAATTTTCTGATATACTTTAAAATGATCTAAACTTTCTTTGAATTGCTTCTCGTATGGTTCACTGTAACTAACATGAATTACATGGACTTCCATGTTTGTTAGTATATATATCTGAAGTTTAATATTGCATATTCATCATAGAAAAATAGTTGTGTATTGTTTATAAGTGTTTAAAATGACACTGAAAATAATTATATTCTGTTACGATCTGCGCTCAAAAATCATTTGTAGTGTATTTTACACAGTTTCAAGAATTTATTTAATTAAATTAGTGTGAATTTCTAAAGTGCACTAAAATATGCTTTCTGTATAATTGGAAGTGCAAACTATTTATAATTCATTTACACCTTGAATTTCCAGCGCAAGGCAAAGTAACTAACCCATGTTTATGAAAGTGGAAGATGTGCAGAATTGATATTGTTTCAATTGTTTTATATATTTTTATTGTTAGACGAGAATTGCCATTTTATTTAGAATTAATTTAAAATCATGTTTAAATATCTTAATTATCAGTCACTCAATAAAATATCCTTTTTATATATTATCCTATTTATGTTGCAGCATGTATTTATTTTAAAATAAAAATTACTTTAAATTAATTTTGTGTTCTTTGTGTATTTCTTCATTTAATAATAATCATAGTAATTTTGAGACATTTCTAGTCTTCTGTTCTAGTACTCTTCAAAGCCATTCTGATTGGCCCACCAGATTCATATCTGGACATGGCCAGACAATCATTCATCATTTGCAGATATTTTTTTTTCTCATGCTTCATAAATTTGGTTGGAATGAATTATTTTTTATTTTTAAATGATAAAATTGATATTTGCTATTTAAAATATTTACAAAAATAAAGTTAACACACATTATTTCTGTAAAGAAATTGTTTCTTTATCCAAACTTTTTAACATGAAGAATGTTTTATAAATTGTAAATATTATTTAAAATAGCAATTTATAAAACAAAAATACCATTATATTTGTATTCAAAATGCTTTGTTATCTATAAATAAACTGTTTACTTTTAAAAGATTATATGTCTATATGTATTTAATATTGCAGTTGCAGCGGTATTTCTATTTCTGACGTGTAAAAGAACTTACATTTTAAATTTATGGGGGGGGGGGGCGGAGGAGGTGGTGATTTCCTCTTGCTTATCCCCTGAATTTGAAACTACAGTAGACTCCCTTAAATCCGCACAGCTTGGGACCAGAGGTTTTGCGGATTTCTCCTCATTGCTTTATTTACATTTTTTAAACAGTAATTTGAGTGCAGTTAATAATGCAATCAGAACTATAATGAATGCTTACAATATAATAAAATATTAAAATAAGTAATAAACTAAAATAATAAAAATTTAGATAATTTTTAAAATGATTAGCAAAGGCCAAGTTAATAATAGTGTATGATTAAATATACATTATAAAGATTAAATGTATTTTTCCAAAATTATTCAACAAGACTTGTCTCATAAAAATACATTAATAATTCATATCAAAATCATAAAATAAGGATTTCCTTTTTCAAGTTTAGCCAGGTTTAATAACCAAAAAACCTTGATTGATGCATAAATATATTGGTAAGAAGATTGTATTACCAGTGATATCAGAAATATTTTGAATTTTTTCCAAAAAAAAATATTCTTCCTTCATGAAAAAAAAAATGAAGAATGTATTATTAAGAAAATTACAAATTAAAAAAATACATGGAATTTATACAAAACTAAAAAAAATCAAATTTTGTCCTCATTTCCAAACTAAAAGTTTCATTGTTTACATCTATAAAATATTGCGGATTTTAGAGAGTTGCGGATTTAAGGGAGTCTACTGTATTTACATCTTTATGAAGCACATCTCAGAATTCTGTATTGAGTGCTTTAAAAAATACTTTCATGATTAATATTTTTTCCCGATAATTTAATGTTACCGTAGTTGAGTTTTACATTTTAGAGTATGTTGGATTTCTGATGCAGAGAATAAGTGGAAGCTGGAAAATTGATTAATGGCCGGTAATAAGTAAGTAAATAAGTGGTAAGTAATAAGAGGCCGGTAGATTAATTTTCGTGGCTACCTTTTTAAAGTGGCTGATTATGGTGTTTCAAAAAAGTTTGACCACCAGATAAATATAATCATCATTTATAAACATACCGGGTGCGTCATAAATTCGTGCAAAATTTAAAAATCCATAATAAAAGAAGTAATGCCCGAAAATTTTTCAGTTTGCACGAATATGATCAGACGGCTACCCCGACAGGGTTCTGTTCAAATCAACTAAATCGACCCGATCCAAAACTCTACTCTCTATTAATCAATAATAAACAAGAAAAAATTTCTTCTAAAATGCAAGACTATAACAAATTGAATTATCGATTTCAAATAATTCAGTAAAAATGTTGTTTAAATGAAACAGAAACGCAAAATAACATATTATTCAGTTTTGGATTTTTTACCCATGTATAATAAAAAAAGAATTCCAAAAATAACTGATAGAGGGCACTCACACATCATTTTATGCAAATCAGGCTAGTAATAAAACATCTAGCTGGAAATGGATTCGTCATTCGATATCGGCAGCATGCTAGCGTTACCAGATCGAGCGCTGATGGTTAATTTTTTTAAATCCACAAATATTGTATCGCTCAAAATATCCATAAAATTTGCTTGCATCCACTGGGAAAAAAAGAATAAATTAGTTGAAATGCATGTGGAATTGAATCTCATGAATATATTTTTTAGAATTAAACTCTATTTCTTGTAAAAATAATCCAACTGAAGAGCACACAGTGAAAGGTTGAAATATTGAAAATAAAGCAAAATCATTGAAATCTGTTTGCATCCAGTAGGAATTAGAAATAACTAGTATACTAATTAGATGTAATCGAAGTAGAGATGCTTATTTGCTTGAAAATAGCTATATTTCACTTGGTGATTGATAAAATATTTTTAATTACCATATGTCGATTGGTGGTACCTAATTTTCATCTATAAGAGAGTGCAACAATTAAAAAAAGGGGAGGGGGGGGACAAAGTATGAAATGCAACATTTTAAAATTATTTTTATTTGAAACTTACATTTAACAAAGTTAAAAAAAAATAAAATAAAAGATAATACCAATTGAAATACATTTCAAAAGAACCAGACTTAAATGAATTTTTTAATCAAGATGAAATGAAAATAAACGTGAGTGAGAGTATTACTCACGCTCAGAGAGTTCGGCACTATAAATATATGATATTGTATTGTGTTGTTAACAAAATCTTTGTTAAAATAAGTCTTTATAAAAAGTTATACAACGAAGAGTTGGGTATACCTGTATATATAAGTAAAGTATGAATGTCTGTTTAATAAAATTTAAAAGGGATATGAAATTTTAATAATATCCGAAATTGCTACTCTGTATAACTCTTTTTTAATTTTTTTAGTCTGTTTTCTGTTTTTTTAAATATTTTTTATGAACTTAATGCGGTACTGACCATAAAAATTCTTTAGCATTTCATAAAACTAAATTCATCGTAATAATTATGTTTTGTCTTAACAATGTAGCTAAAATAAAACTCTTGTTTCAAATTTAAACATGCATTGTGCTGATCGTGCTTCGAAAGTATATCGCAAATTTGCAATACCGCCATGGTCCGTGCCATATTTTTCCAGTTATGGTTTGACACTAGAAAGGCCGGAAATTTTAGTTAAGTTTTACAAAAATATTGCGCACGAGCCGATTTGCTTGAATTCTTAATTCATAGTGATAAATTACTTTCCTAACTAGCTGTGGGATTCTTTTGTTAAGTGTAAAGGACGTACTTGCGATTACCCTCCCTTAAATTTGATAAATGGGTTTTTATGCAGAATTATCTGATTTGCTTTTAATTTTGGATGAAGGTTCTTTCTGGTAAGGCGAATCTCTGAATAGTTTTGGAAGTTTAATGGTTAAGTATAAAGGAAGGGGATAACTCATTCCTCTTACATTATATAAACGGGTTTTTATTAAGAATTTTCCGATTTGCTGTGTATTTTGGATGTAGATCTTTTATATGATAAAGCCTATCCTTTATTAGTTTAGGGGGTTCAATAATTAAGTATAAAAATGGGAATTGCGGGGAGCTAGTCCTCTCTTAATTTGTTTTTCGAACAGAAACCTTCTTGAAAATATAGTAATGAACAATTAGTTTCCATAGCCTGTGAGCTCAATATCATCAGTTTAACTGGGCAATATTCCTTTTATTATATATAAGCAATGAACACCCAAATCTAAAGGAGGAAGCTCCTTACCTGAATAAACTGGTAAATCAATTTCAAAAAAATCAAATAGTTTTGTAGAAACAAATCAAACTTAAGGGGGGTTATGCCCCTTCTTCCATCCTTTATACTTAACATATAAACCCTCAAAACTAATTAGGGATGCATTTTATCAGCATGAACTTAGAAAAAATGTAAAACAAACTATATATTTCCATCAGCAGTTATCGTGTTACGTATGAACATACGTACAGATACAGAACTTGCAGGCTAATCTTTCAGGTTTTGATAGCCTGTGCCCGAAAAAATAACACGCAACTTGTGACTTGATCAACAACAATTTTTATTTTTAAATTTCAATATAATTAAAATCTAAAATAAATTAAATTTTGTTTTTAAAAAAAGTAGATCGTAGTACACTTGTAAAAAATTAAAACATTTGTTGGATTACACCGCTTTTGTAGAAAATCTCTATTTTGACCAATGAGAATGCTCCATAAAACAGTGAAGCAATCGTTTTCTAAGAAAGCGGTGGAGTGACGATACAGCAAAAATTTTGAATTTTTAACAGTGTACAAACAATAGATCAACTCAGAAATTTTTAAAGGAAATAAAAATAAGTATTAATAAAACAATTTTTAGAGAATTACACATACATCAATCAAAAACAAACTTCAGTTGCTATTATACGAAACTTTTTTATTTTTGTAATACAACCATTTTTAACAGGAGAATAGAGATGAAACTTATTAATAACACATTTTTAAGAGAATTTATACATCAATTAAAACAAATATCAGTCGCTATTATTTGAAAAAAAATTTTAATACAGTCATTTTTAACAGAAGAATATAGTTCAAACATTTCATACACAAACAGAGCTTTTATTTAACGTGTGATATCATTGTTTTGAAAAAAAAATTACAGCCTAATATTACCTATAATAGAGAATAAATGGGTGAACGCAATACAAGAAAACAATAACAATTTATTTATGCTGAGTAGTATCTGAATCTAATAGAATGTAAATACCTCCCGATTCATTTACAAAAGACGATTTTTTAAAATAATGATTTAGAAATATCTGAAGAAACAAAGAAAACCTCAATTACAGTGAAGGATCGATGATCCGCGCACCCATAATCCGCAATTTTCTATAATAAGCGTTACTTTACATATGTAAACAGTTAAGAAGATTTACAAATTCATGATCCAAAAATGATTTTTTAAAACAAATGATAAAAAAAAAATCATAATAAATCATCTACTTTTTAAAAATAACTCTTTTATTATATTAAAGTAAAAAAAAAAAGCAAATTGTATTATGGTACGTATGTAATTAAAAAAAATAGCTTTAAAAATGCACTATTTTGAGATAGCATATTAAATGAATTATTAGATTTCATATTTATTTTTTCATATTATATACAGATTATAGAATTAAAATGATGTCTAAGGATAATAAAATGATGTATAATCCATAATACTCTATAATCCATAATATTCCAAAATCTGCACAATCTTTGGCCCCAACTTGTGCGGATTGGAGAAATTTGACTGTTCATTGATCCGAAAGGAAACGAAACCAAAATATTTATCCGGAGATGTATTTGTTTCTCGGAGAAACTAAATGACCCTCCGTTCATTTACGTAAGTGGATTTCCTAGATTAAATAGAAAAATGGCTTAAAAAATGCTAAAAAAGAATATTTATGCGGAGATAAATTTATTCCAGGGCGAAAATAAATACTTCTCTGTAGAAATAAGCAAAACTGATTTCTAAAAAATAACAAAGAAATAGCTGAAGAAATTTAGTGATCTGAAAGAAAACGGAAATAAAATAAATATGCGAAATTTATTTATTTCTGGGAGAAAGTAAATACCTCGCCGTTCATTTTTCAGAGGGGAATTTTCTGGATAATGGTTGAGAAATAGCTTAAGAAAAATGGAAAATCTCAGAGTGATTCGCAAGAAAAAGAAAACAAGATATTTATGCGGAGATGTATTTTTATCTGTCTCAAACTAAATAGCTCTCATATCTGCCGGAAAGTAAAAAAGCTGTCAGATCGTTTAAAGAAGATAATGGTATAATAATAATGCGAAATTGAATGAAATGAAACATGAGAAATCCCAAGCACAATGATCTGAAAGAAAAAGAAAATATAATATATATACGACAATGAATTTATTTCTGGTAAAATGTAAATAACTCTCTGTTGAGTTGAGAAAACTATTTTATAAATATAAATAAAGAGATAGCTGAAAAAACATTGAAAATTTAAAGTTGAGAGATCCAAACGAAAATGAAAACTAAATATTTATGGGGAAATGCATTTGTGTCTTGAGGAAAGTAAATACTTCTCCATTCATTTAGGAAAGGGAATTTTTTATATAATAATAAAGAAATAGCTGAAGAAACATAAGAAATTTAAAGCTTGGTGATCCTAAAGAAAGCGAATAAAAATATTAATGCGAAAATCTATTTATTTGTTCGATAAGGTAAATAATTCTTTATTACTTTACAAAATTGAATCAGCTGGGTAATAATAGAGAAATAGCTGAAGAAACGAAGGTTATTTCAAACAAAGTGATAAAAAAAGAAACGAAAACGAGATAATGATGTAGAGATGCATTTATTTCTGGGAGACAGTACATACTTCTTCGTTTGTTTACGGAAGGTTTTCTTGATTAAATAGAAAAATAGCTGAAGAAACAGGAAATCTCAAGCAGAACGATTAAAAAAGGGAGTTTTTGCACAGAGATGCATTTATTTTGGGGCGAAAATAAGTACCAATACATCGAAATAAGGAAAACTGATTTCTAAATAATGATAGAGAAATAGCTGAACTATAGGAAATCTCAAGCAGATTAATCCGAAATCATATTAAAACAAAATAAATATACGGAAATGTATATTTCTGGGAGAAAGTAAATACTATGAAACCTCCTACAGTGGTCACTCTGAACAACGGTAACCTCCGAACACCGGTCATGTTTTGTGTTACCGAATTTCTTCCATAGAGATAACATTACACTAAACCTCCGAATGATGAATTCCGAACAATGGCCACAAAACATCATTAAAAAAATAACGTTATTTTTTTTATCTACAACGGAATTAAAAGTATATGGAAGTCGATTTCTTATTCAACGTCCTTAGAATTTACCTATTACTCTGGTTGCTTAGTAAAACCCTGTTTGTAAGTAAGTGTGGCCAGAAGGAGGTGGGGTGGGGTTAATCATTGTTCACTAGAATTATGGGTTCAAAGTGAAATTTTTTAACTTTAAGTGATAAGTTAAAAGTTATAAACAACAGCAAAAAAGCTGTAATCGCACACAAATAAGTTGAAATGTACAACTGAAGGGAAAAAAATAGATGACATTCTAAAAAAAGTTAGATTAAACTTTTATTTAGAAAAGACGCTTCAAGATGTAAATTTGGAATTTGAAACTGCGCGTCAAAAAACTTATTATAATGAGATTGATATGTTTTTTGCAATATATTTCGAACTTTTTGGAAAAAAAAATCTTCAAATTTTCTCGACCATTGTTTAAATGAAAATGCTCCAGAAAAGACAGAAAAACAGTGGAATTAAAAATTTTGAACTTATTCAAAATCATAAACCCACCCCAGTTCATCAACAAGTATGTGAAAATAGTTATCCGTTTTTTTTTGGGGGGGGGGGACTTCGAATAAATGATTTCTTTAGTTTAAAATAATACCATGTAATTTTTAACTATAGAAGTAAAATAATTTTGGTCATTTATTTTGATTTTAATGTAATGTAACTTCTGAATAACGGCAACCTCCGAAGTACGGTCACTTTTAGCAGTGCTCCTAGCAGTGGCCGCTATTCAGAAGTTTTACTGTACCTCTCCGTTAATTTATAGAAGGATTTTATCTGCATAATAATAGACAAATTGCCAAAGAAACATGGTAAATCTCAGTCAGAGTGATACGAAAAAAGGCGAAAACAAGATATTTATGCGGAAAAATGTTTACTTCTTGACGAAAGTAAATACAATTCATTTCATTTTAAAAATATATTCTGATTAATAATGTGAAATTTCAGATAAAAAATCGTGAAAAATCTGAGTCAGTGTGATGAGAAAGAAAAAGAAAATAAAATATTTATGCGGCGATGAAATAATTTCTGGGAGAAATAATTGTTCAACTTTCTGTTGAATTGAGAAAATTTATTTTCTAAATAATATTTTAGAAATAGCAGAAGAAACATTGCAAATCTCAAGCAGAGAGATCCAAACGAAAACGATAATTTAGTTTTTATGCAGAGGTGTACTTTTTTTTTGGGGGGGGGGAGAAAGTAAATACAACTTCTTTCATTTACAAAAGGAGATTTTCAAGATAATCATAAAGATATAGCAAAAAGAAAAAAAAACATAAAAAATCGAAAGTTGGGTGAATTTAATGCAAGAGAATAAAAAATCTACGGCGAGATACATTTATCTCTGGGAGAAAATAATTATCTCTCCGTTCATTTAAGGAAGGTGATGTTCTTATTAATAATAAAGAAACAGCTGAAGAAACATTAAAGATATAACAGGGTTAAAAGGATATAACAGGAATCAAATTTAATAATGTAAAAAATATTCAGCAACTTAATAAATACTTTAACCTTTTTTTTCGACTGACCAACATTGATTCCAAAAGGACCTACAGCGCATGAAATTTTCTGGAACATTTAACTCTTTTCATGCTCCAAAATGATAGGATACAGAATTTAGCAAAAAGCATTGACTTTTGACAATCTTGCAAAAAAGGAAAATGTTAATGATATTTTATTGCATTCTGTTTTAAATAATAAAAAAGATAATTATTTCAACATTAAATAAAAAAAAATAATTATGAATATGAATTTAATCCTTAAGTGTATTGATCAATGCATTAAAAATCCAATAAATCATTAGAATTACGCTACTTTAAATATTGTCTTTATTCCAATGAAATTTAGAGCTTAATGAAAATATTAACACAGACTTGTCAGTGAAAATATGTTTTTTAGTTAAAATTTGCATACACACAAAAATAATGTAACACAACGGTAGGAAAAAACGGGCGTTGCTCGCGTCGAAATTAGACTTAAGTTCAACTAAATAAGATAATACACTTTAGGCAGATTTACAATTATATATCAATGCCAAATTTGGTGACATTGTTTCATTTAATGCCAATCACCCATATTGGCATTGGTAATCTTAAAAATCGATTTCTGTCAAATCTAGTGAAACATTGCTAGATTTGCGACTTTGATTACTGTCGACTCTTCAACATGTCAATAATTGTTTGAATCTTCATTCTTATTAAAAATACAATAACCCATAGTGATACCAAAATGGTCCACTCATCGAATTTTCTCTATCTTGCAAACTATCCCACTTGTATTTTCGTACCTTAAAATGGTAGGATACAAGATTTAGTCAAAATGATCACAAATATTGTCCAGATAAAATGTAGTCGTACTATATAAAACAAAATGGCATGTTTACAAACAAAAACTTCCGTCAACCAAAGTACCACTATATTTTTGTCTTAACGATCATTATAGGATTCATCTTGGCGATGTAGGCCAATCATATCATACACCTTATAAAGCAGACCAATTAAACAGCTCTAACTCATATGCACATTAGGAGTTGTAAAGAATGAACAGGTGTTTATGCTTATCCACAGTTATTCGACCCACAGTGACGTCAGCTGCCCTTTCCTTATTATATAATGATAGAAGACAATATTGCCGTGCCACAAAAATTACTGTATTGGATAATATAGAACACAAAGAAGAAGACAATCTAATGAGCTCTTAGAAACAGAGATCATGGCTGAATATTCTAGACAACATTTATTAAAGAATTGAGTAACCATGGCAAATAAATAATGAATTAATTATTTATATAGTATTTTTTAGAAAAATACTAAGCTTATGATGGATGTAAAGACAGTATGATAATGAGATATGTTTCATTTAAAAAATTGGGAATCTTTCTAAAGGAAATTTATCAAAAAAATAAGATTTCTTTTTGACACAAACATATATTTTTAGCACATTTCTCAAATTTTTAAAACGCATTTCTTCAATAAAATTTTTCCTACAATAAAAGATATTAAGATAAAATTTATCTTGTCAAGTCACATTTTTTAGGGCAAAATTACTTTATAGTGAAATAACAAAAACTAGAAACAACTACAAAAAGTTTTAATTAAAAGTTTACTGAAATCTAAAGAATAGATTCAGAATTATTTGTGTATTAAGAAATCGACATTGTGCTATGGAAGAATATTTCAAGATCTAAAAAAAGAAGTGTACAATTTTTTAATTTACTACTAAACTTTAAAAATAAGAGACCTAATATTAGTAAATGCAACGACATATAATCTGTTTTATGTCTCTAAAAAAATGTAAGATATTTTTCAGGAGGTGTCTATTCATTATGAGACAAATAATGTTTTCTTAGATTGCTATTCTCAGAAAACCCTTTGGAACATATTTCACAAATAAAATGTTTTTCACCTGTATGAGTGAAGAGATGACTCCTCAGCGTACTCCTATCAGAAAATCCTTTGCAACATGTTTCACAAATAAATGGTTTTTCCCCTGTATGTATCAAGAGATGTCTTCTTAGGTTACTCTTATCAGAAAATCCTTTACAACATGATTCACAAACAAAAGGTTTCTCCCCTGTATGTACCAAGAGATGTCTTCTTAGGTTACTTTTATCAGAAAACCCTTTAGCACATATTTCACAAACAAAGGCTTTCTCTCCAGTATGAGTCAAGAGATGGCTTCTTAGATGACTATTATGAGAAAATCCTTTGAAACATATTTCACAAATAAAAGGTTTTTCACCTGTATGAGTCAAGAGATGGCTTTTTAGATGACTATTCTGATTAAATCCTTTGGAACATACTTCACAAACAAATGGTTTTTCATCTGTATGCATCAACAGATGTTTTCTCAGAGAACTCTTATCAAAAAATCTTTTGGAACATCTTTCACAAACAAAAGGTTTTTCACCTGTATGTATGATGAGATGTCTTCTTAGTTTACTTTTATCAGAAAATCCTTTAAAACATATTTCACAAACAAAGTGTTTCTCTCCAGTGTGAGTCAAGTGGTGTCTTTTTAGATCTCTATTCTTAGAAAATCTTTTGGAACATACTTCGCAAATAAAAGATTTTTCACCTATATTAATGGGAGTATGTTTTTCTTTATCACAAATTTGAGGAACACAGAACAGCTTTATAGAGGAAGTATTTTCATCTCTAATTGATGACATTTTCTTAAGTTTAGAATGATAACGGAAACTTTCTCAAAGAATCAGTATAACGAAATTGTCGCCATTTTCATACAAGGAAATAAATTCAGTTGTTATCATTGTCATGGCTTGTCAGACACATGTTACCATTTTCATTGAAAAAATGACGTCAGCAAAAAAAAAATTATCTTTAAATCTAAAATCAGAAAGAAAAAAAATAAGCGGCATATTTTTTAAAATCTTACTACAAATTGTAATAATTTGTGGCAGTTTCTTAAAAATTATTACACACAAAAAATTATCATTATTATAAGATATACAAAAGTTACATATAACACTAAATGCAATAGTTTAAATATTGACACAATATACTGTAGATTTTACATAAGGTAAAAGCTGAAATTTTATTACTCAAAGATTAATATATAACAGACATTGTCTAACATTCTGCATAAGAATTCATATGTTAGACAAAGATTAATGTACTTTTTTTATTATATTTTCCTTTTTCTTAAAAACTATAACTATTCTACCAACCAATCATTTGGTAAAAGATAAATTTTCATGTGTTATCAGTGCCAAAGTTTCTTTCTGTACATCGTCCATTTTCAATTTCCATCTATCTTTTCTGTTGGCGATTATTCAAATAATCTCACTTGCATAATTTCAATTTCTTTGACTAAACTTTGTCATTTTTTTGCGATTTTAACAATCTATTTTCATTAGAGTAATTTAACTTCAATTTTGAAATCTAAGTGATAAGTCTTCCTCAGAGAAAAGGAGGAGGTTCTAACATTTTCAAACTCATGTGACATTGGGATAAGGGAATGAGTTTAAGACTACCTCACGTTCAGCTGGTAATGTCAAAAGTTCTACATTGACCTGGCCCTTTATTCCATATTCTCTTGGCAAACTGGCCAACATTTGAGCATTAAACAAAGGTTTTTTCTTAAGACAGCTAATACAGTTATAATTAATTCTGCGACAATTATTTCTGCCTAAAATGAAAAAGGAATGCTTGTGACCTCAAGTGAAAATTTTTCAGGTGGAAACATTTCAACATAGTAATCTACATTAATTTATGATTAACAGGCGAAATTACGGCCAATTTAGAGTTAAACGGCAAATCTGCAGGAGACAGGCGTACACCAACTCTAATTAATTTATCATTCCTTAAAAATTCAGTTATTTTTTACACAAATTTCCAAACAACACATAACTCTCAGATGTAAAGAATGAACTTTTCAGTTAACGTTTGTTTTCATTCTCAAAAAGCAAAAAATTGCTACTCCCTAGCAGAATCAATTTCGTACATTAGTCCAACTTTATCTTATAGTTGAAGACATTTTTAACCCGTTAAAGCCAAAATTGTTTTAAAATGAGACTAAACGACATTTTTAAAAAGATTTTTTCAACAGCGGTTCTCAATTTTTGTTGGTATGGGACCTTCATTTAAGAAAAAATATTTCACGACCCACTTAATACAGGAATATGTATCAGCATGTAGGTTATTGTATAACCTTTATCGGTTTTCTTTCTTGTTCTATCAAAAGTCTAATTTTTATATGAAAGTTACACTGTCACAAAAACAAGAATTGATACTCCCAATTTGTTTAAATGGAACAATAATTAAAAAAATCTGCAAACTACAAATATTAATAAAAATACAATTGATTATTATTGAAACATACTATAATCAGTAAGATTTTTGGCACTGGAGTATACCGATGACACCATCTATACCTGCTTTAAATCTAGTTTATCCTTACGTTACCGAGATTACTTCTCGACTTATAAACATGCATTTTGTTTCTGTACTCAGTTTTCAAAAACAAAGTAGAAAAAACATGTTCACTGATATTTGTCGTGTTTAACATCATCAAGTAATTCAAAACAGATTTAGCTAATTTCTGGATATTCTGCTCATACATTCATCCAAAAGGGAATAATTAAGAATTTTCTCTTCAAATATTATTTGGTGTTTAAATCGTTATGTTTTTTAAACAAATGAAATAAATAATATATTTTTGTAACAAACCTCGATTATTTCACGCCCAATGAAACACCTGCTGTGACAAACTACCGTAAAATACCGTTAATCTGCCCCTCCCCCCAAACGTGACGAAAAATCGTGGGGCGCTTACACGGGATTTTTTCGCGATCGTTCAATAAAATTTACAGGAAAGAATCATGATGAAATGAATGAATCATGAATTTTGATACTTGAAAAAAATTGGGTGTTTTTTTAAAAAACGTAAATTTTGTCGAAAAAACGCTGAAAACAGGAGAAATTTGTAAAAAAAGCCAAAACAAGCATGAAATCAATTAAAAATTTTTGAAAAAATGCACATTTCATTAAAGATTCATGATTCATTCATTTCATAATGATTCATCCCACTCTCAATCGCCTTTGAGAATCGGGAGGGAGGGCGCTTTCTTGGGATTTTTTGAAAATTTCAAATTCTTTATAAAGTGGGGAGGGAGCGTTTGATCGGAAAGGGCGGATTAACGGGATTTTACGGTAGTGGGCGGTGATCTACAGGTTGGGAACCGCTGCTTTATAATACCAAACATTAAGAATCCCTGCATTTTTTCTCATAAGAAAAAAGTAAATCATTTTTAAAGTAGACTATGGAAATAGAAGCTAATGCAATGTGTTTCGAAAAAAATACACCTTTTCATCAGACAAAAATGAAAGTCGTACCATTATGAGAGCGGGAAAAAAACTTTTTTCATTCATGTAGTGGAAGTTAATACAACAGGCTATATACACGCATGGTAATTGTAACACTTTATGTGAAAAATATAACGACTTATTGCAGAACCAGAAAACTGTTGTTTAGTATAGTCTCAATCTACTGACATGAAAACTTGACTATATCAGTAACTAGTGGAATAGAAGAGTAAATAAAGAAAAGTAAAAATAATCATAGTAATACTTAATTATATGTTTACAAATAAATAAATCTTAATGATTTTTGCAATAAAATTTTTCTTATTAAAATTACTGTTTTACTTTTTAAAAGGACTTCTATTAATTTTTCATTAAACAAAATTAAAATAAATAAAAATCAGAATAAGAATATATTATTAAAAGTTATGCTTTAGAAGCTAATAAAAAGTCTAAAAAAAACACTTTAATCTAGGATAAAACTGTACAAATGCTGATTATATAGATGGGATATAGACTAGTATATATTAAGTGCAGTCAAAGTTCTATAATCCACACAAGCTGGGGTCAAAGGTTGTGTGGATTATAGAATATTATGATTTATACATCATTTTATCATTCTTAGAGAACATTTTAATTCTATAATCAGTATAATATGAAAAAGGTAAATATGAAATCCAATAATTAATTTAACGGACTATCTTTAAAATGCCTTTTTTAAGTTATTTTATTAAAAAATTGATATATATGAGCATTTAAATAAAAATAATTACATATGTTCCGTAAAACAGTTTGTTTTTTTACTATTAATAAAATAAAAGGGTTATATTTTTATAAAATATAGATGTTTTATTATGATTTTTTTCCACTTTTCTTATTATTTGTTTAAAAAAAAAAACATTTTTTGATCAAGAATTTGTAATTTTTTAACTGCTTATTTCACTGTTTACATTCATAAAGTTAAGCGGATTATGGGTTCACAGATTACCGATCCTTGACTGTAGTATGGTTATAAAATCTTGGATCCAACATTATAATTCTTAAATAGAAACTCATTAAAACCCAAGTAAGATGAAGACATATGTTTATTATGTTACCTAATTAGTTCTAAAAATAATGTAACATATAATAAAACACATTAGCAGAACAAATTTGATCACAGTAAATTTCTTCAATTCTGCACAGGTTGGTACCAGAGGTTTCGTGGATTTTAGAATTTTGCAGATTTCTAGTCATTGCTATGTTTACATTTTTCAACAGTAATTTCAATTTAATTAATAATATAATCGAAACTATAATGAATGTTTAGAATATAATAAACTATTAAAATATGTAATTAACTATAATAATAAAATGTAAACAATTTTCAAAATGATTAAAATGTTAAAAACAATAATAATCAATAATGTATGATTAAAAATTCATTATAAACAGACATGTATGTTTCCTAAATTATTCAATAATACATGCCTCATAAAGGTACATTACTAAATCACATCAATATTATAAAATAAAGACGTTTCATTTCAGGTTTAGTCAGACTTAGATATAGTATATATAGAATCTTATAAAAAATACAAGATTGATAATTGTGCAAAGATGTGTTTCAAAAATACACTACCAAAGATAGAGAAAAAAACATTTGATTAATTTTAACACAATTATTTTAATTCGTAAATAAATCACATGAGTTATAATTTTTCAACATGTTGAAAAAGTGTTTAGACATGGATTGAAACAAGGGACCAAATGTTTGAAGCTGTCAATGCTCTGCCAACTGAGCTATCCTGAACAAACTAACTAACATCAATTCCCTCCAGAAGCATTACTGATTATGACATTCTTATTTTTAATGATACAAGATGAGAATAATTGTGCTAAAATTAATCAAGTGTAATTAGATACGTAATATTGCTTGCAATTTATTCTGCTAAACTGATCTAAATATTAAACCATCTACAGTCAAAGATCAATAATTCGCACACCCATAATCCACAATTTTCTATAATTCGCATTACTTTATGAATATAAACAATGAAATTTTAAAATTCTTGATCCAAAAATGATTTTAAAAACAAATAATAAAAAATTTGACAAAACAAATCATAATGAAGCATCTATTTTTTTAATATAACTCTTTTATTTTATTAACAGTAAAAAACCGAACTATATTATGGAATGCATATAAGTTAGCTGGATATTTCGAACGCAAACTTTAGAATGCAGGTGTCTAACAGATTTTCATTTGTAGCTATTTCAATTTGAATAAATAACAAATGAAAATGCACTATTATGTATGCTTGTTGCACATCCTAGCAGCAACGCAGCACTACCGGAGAGCTGGATTTTAGGAACTGGAAAGGTACAACCAAAGTAACCAATCATAGTGACCGATCGCAGAAGTTTCACGAACGTCTTCAAAGGCAAACAGAAATCCACTACCACAGGCGGACTCAGATTGGTTTCTCAAGATACAATCTTTCAGGAAATTAAGCTTTGGGAAAGTAATATTTAAATTTCTTGGAACAACAGAGTTGTACTTCTCAACAAGAGTTGATGGCAGTTCACAGAATGCAGGACAGACTTACTAAATTGGAATTTAAAGTTTTGAAACAAACAATACTCGACTCTATTTTTGTTAAACAAAAGATTTGTTAAATAATATTCATAGTGCTATTCATAATAGATTACTAGATAATTTTTTTTTTGTCATTTGCAATTTAAATCATTTTTTCATACTTAATGAAATTTTTTTATACTTTCTATTAATATTTTTAATTTATTTTACATTGTATTTTTTTTTTATGTGTGTAATTCATTCTCATTTTTGTTATACTTTCTTGCTGAAAATATTCCTTAAAAATAAATCTCATATATTGAATTATTAATGTGCAATTATTTTTAATTAAATGCACACATATATAAATTTTCCATAAAATAACTTTAAAAATGCTTTTTTGAGGTAGCATGTTAAATTAATAATTAGATTTCATATTCATCTGTTCATGTTGCAATGATTATAAAATGAAAATGTTGTCTGGGAATAAAAAAAATTACAAATAATTGATAATACTCTATAATCTGCAATATTCCATAATCTGCACAGCCTTTGGCCCAAACTTGTGCAGATTATAGAACTTTGATTTGACTGTATATTGCTGGTGATTATCGCCATACAGGTCATGCTGCTGTAATGAATTTTTCAGGATTTTTTTTAATGCAGCATCTCATAAACTGATGCACTGATTTTAATCAAATTTAATATTCTGTTACATTTTTCACATAAATAATCCTTAAATTAGGGGTGTATATTATATGTGGATTTTATAGTCTTATGATTTGAAATTTTGGCTGTGGACAACTACGAGGACCATTTCCAAAATTCAATGGTTTGTTTGTTAACAAATAAATAAACTTAATTATAACATTTAATCAAAACACATTTTTTAAAATAAATTCATTGAGTTTGATTTAAAAAAAAAAAAAAAGAAAAGAAAAGAAAAAAAAGAAAGAAAGAAAGAAAGAAAGAGAAGAAAGAAAGAAAAGGAAAATCCTAGAAGAATTCCTTATATTACATGTGAATAAATAAATACTTCTGCAATGTAATCTTTTGTATGGCAACTATGAATACCTGATGCAGTTACAAAGTATAAAAAGGAAAAAAAAAAGTTATTTAAATCTACATTATTGACGAGATTGCTCATACCGTGTATCTTCCTTGCATGGGTAATATGTAAGTATCATTCTTCAAAATGTATTTAATAAATACAATAACATATATATATATTTGTACTTTTATGTTTTCTGGACACGAAATAATATTTTTATCGCCATCATTCTTATTGCAATACATAATATATAATGCAAATATAGAGGATGATAATAATAAATATTGTAATAAACCAAAGCATTTTATTTCAATATCAAAGCAATTTTCAGATTTGAACGCATAAAAAAATACAAGATGCTACTGTGAGAAACATAAAAGTACCCACATTTATTTATTTTACCAGCATAGGTACAGCATTTCTGCAATCAATCTGATGCCAAAACTTCAAAATGTTATTTTTTTGAAGTAACAATTCTTACTTTTAAAGATATTTTTATATTTTGGATAAATTCCGATAAATATTATATAAATGCATCAGTATCCGATCCATTATAAACATAAAATACTCATTTTCAATCGAGATGCTCGTAGCTAAATTCAGCCTGCACATAAACAATATTATTTTAAAATGAAATGCTTCAAGAAAAATGCAAATCAATTTTCTTTTTCTTTTATTAATATGGATAATAATAATAAAATTACTTACAAATAAATAAATAAATGAAATTACCAGCTACAAAAACCTTTTAATAAATAGTGATTCGTGAAATTTTCTGACTTCATATTATCAAATCACAAATTCTAGAACTTTTAATACAGCAGTTACCTAAGAAACATATCTTAAATCTGGGACTACATTCGTTCTTTAATATTATTCATCAATATTAAAAAGGATGAGGTGGGGTTAAATAATTTCTTTTTCAAAGCCTAGACAAGACATGACGCCAAATAAAGAATTTTAATGCGAAGAATGAATCATAGCCTCTAAAATCGACTGAAAATTCATTCATTCATTATTTATTGAAAATGTTTCATTCATTAAATGGTAAAACTGGTGAAGTAACTAATTAAACTATTAATTATTAACTAAACTGTTGCACTGACAATATAACTACTATCTAAAAAAAGGAGAAATACCTGATTATAGTATTGGTAGCCATTAAAAGAAGCAACCTTTACCAATAAATTTTCTTGTTAATTATTCAAAATTTTAAACCCGAGGACACATTAGATTGCTTTATAAATAAATATTTCTTTTTTTTTTTTTTTGTTAATGAAAATTAGTTGGACATTTCTGCAGCAGCAATTTATTGATTTATTGATTTATTAATTAATTCATTATTCATGAATAAACACTTACGATTCGTTCACGGTGTTCGTGCTGGCGTCTCTTTACTTTTGTGATAACAGGCGATAACATGCAGTAAATATGTGTGCTCTGATTGTAACAATATCTAATTTTTGAAACCATATATCTCACCCATCATCTTAGATAAATTAATTTTAAGGTACTTATTTTTTTCTTACTCTTCTGCTGTATGATTCTGCAAGTTGTGAGTTGAATGCTTGATAGCACAAAATTTTATGTGTCACGATGTTCATTTTTTCTGATATTTATTCTCATTTAAAATATCCGATACGCAGATAAACTAAATATTTGACGAGCCGAATAATAGCTATCAGCATTTTAAGTTTTTTGATTTTAAATGTGTTAAAAAATTAAGTTGTTTTAAATTTTTTGTGTAATATTTAAAACAAATACAGCCGGCTCTCGCAAATTCAAAATCGAATCTTTGCTTAATTGAAACTAAACATGAAGCCCTTAAATTTTTCAATGGCAAAACAATGTTAAAAATTTTCATTAATGTGAATTCATTTTCTCTTGACTTCATTGAACTCGAAATAACAAGAATTCCATTTTTCAAAGACTTCAGTTCCTTGAAATAACTTTGTTCCTTTTATTTTTGTCAGAATTGTTCTGATCTAGTATACAGTACCGGACCTCAAATCCGAAATTCCGCAATGATCTTGAATAAAAACATCTTGAGTAAGAAATTCTTAAAAATGTCTATAGATGGTGTAACATGTGCATGTATCACAGTTTTGAGTTAAGCTAGACTAAGCAATTGCACTCAACTCAATAATTTTATTGCAATTTTTTTTATTTGTTATTTTTAATCCAAATTTATTAGAAAAGTTAGTGTGTGCACATATTTTAAATTTATTTTTTAAATCTCGGGCATGTGAAAAAAAAACTAAGCTCGGGCAAAGTTTCAATTTGGCATCCTTTCTCCAAACATTTTTTTGTAACATTTCTAAAAATGATGTTGGTAGTATAAATTGGGTGCCTTCTAACATTCTGTGTCTGGGGCTACTGTCCCCTTTGATGGTGCTGTTAAAAATAAGCCTTTTTCTTTATTTATACAGAAAATGACAACAGAACAAACAAATAATCACAAAGAAGAAATATTTTTTAAAAGATGCATAGAATATATTTAAAATATTTTGTACTTCTAGGTTATCCCGTCGGCCAAATTATTAGATTAAATGCCAATAATGGATGATCGTGAATGTCACATTCAATGACATTAAATAAGATTCACATGTTTAAAATTAAGTATGTATTAATTAAGTGATTTCTATTTTGACTTTTTATTTGAATTTTTATTAATATTCCACTAATTATTTGTTTTTTTGTTATTTAAAATAAAAATTATGTCAATATGTATAATTTGGCTATTAGTTTGGCGATTTGTATAATTTGGCGAAATTGGTCGATGGGATAATAGAGAAGTACCAAATATTTATATGTAAAACTATTTTATTATGCCCTCTCCCCCATCTTCAAATTTTTAACAAATTTCCTCTTTTGAAAAAATTTTGTTTGTAAGCATCATACCAAAAATATTTTTTTCTTTAATTCAAAGGGGAAAAGAAACCTATGGAAGGTTTCTTTTAGCATAACAAAACAAACTGTCCATCAAAAGTTAATGATCTCTATCTGATAACAAGGATTTTCTACTTTACACAATCAAAGTAACCAAAGAATTAGCAAAACAAATGGCAGATAGATGTCTCATTTTTCTTTGCTTTTTTTCCCCCTAAAATGGCCATTTTTTAGAAGTATAGTATAACATCTTTAGTTCAGACATCTATAATCCGGAAACTTCTGTAATACGGACACTTTGGTATGTTTATGGGTCATTCCATATCAAATCAACGAAAAAAAAATTTTTTTTTGAACCTTGACATTTCAGAAATTTACAATTTTTGGTGCAGTGGTAGTATCAGTCAAGTTTATAAGAAAAATAAAAATTTCTGATTTTTTGGGCTTTTAGTTTTGTGTTATTGACTTTCAAAAAATGAAAAATTTTATTTTAACCATTATTTTTTTAATCAGGAATGCTTTCAGATTCTAAAATGATCATTATTTGGTTAATGACACCTTATGTGTAAAAAACCTTTTATTTTAAAACAACAAATTTTACCTTTCAAATTTTTTTTTTATTCAACGCACACAGATGGAGCAATGTATCGTCATCCAAATCGATTAACGAAAATTTATGATTGAAAAACTAAATGAAATAAAAAGAAAATTACTTATAATATAAGAAAAAAAATGAGACGTCTTTTGGTACATAACCATCCAGAGCGCGGGACGCGGACCCCTCTCCTCATGACGCTCCTCCAGCACACTCGTGTCAGCGTCCACTTTACCTTGACCTGAGGTGTAGAATTTCTCCTGGTGTAGCTAACAGATCAGATACGGGGAAGGTTATTCAAATTGGAAAAAAGCTCTCTCTTTAGCATCTTATTCCCAACATCTTTCTATTGTCATTGAATAAGAGATTGATGCTAGATTTGTTGCAATCAATGGGTGGCGAATTTCTCAGGGAATTATCATCCAATAAAAAAAGAATCACTGAAGACTACAGAAATCTTTCACACAGTTTACTGTAACAATAATGTTCATCCCCACGAGATTTCCCTTTGTACAAGACACCTGAATTGAAGATAAACTTTAGGAGGGATACCTGAGGGATTAAAGGTTTCACATTAGGAAGTAACTACCCACGTATTGTGTTGCTGACAATTGGGCATACAAAGGCGAGGGAGAAGAATGTTAGCAACAAATTTTTAAAATGCGGCCGTTTCCGGTATTCTGAGTCCAGCTAAATTTTCAGGCTTCCACTGCGAAAGTATTAAAGCACAAAATTTTATATTTTTTAACGATACCAGCACACTTCACAGACGTAAAATAAATAAACGTAGGAAAACATAAAATGGGAGGATATATGTATATATATGACAAATACATAACGAAGGAAAAAAAACAGGGAAAAATGTGCCGGATAACAGAGTTTTCCGGTTTATAGAATGCTGGATTAGAGAGGTTCAACTGTATAAAGTGGAGATGCATTTTTTCTAAATTATTTAATGGAACTTGCCTCTACAGGTGCACTACTAATTCACCTCAAAATCATAAAATAAGGAAGTTTTATTTCAGATTTAGCCAGATAATAATAGAAAAAGATTGATTAGTGCATTTGGCAAAAAGGTTGTGATTACCATTGATATCAGCAATATTGTGAATTTTTCAAAAAAAAATTTATTCTACCTTTATGAAGAAGCATGCAGTCATATTATCAAAATTACAGATTAAAATACAATCGAAAATGGATAATTCACATTTTTCTATAATTTGTATCACTTTACAAATGTAAACAATGAAATAAACAATTAAGAAAGAGTAAAAATTTGTGATCCAAAAAGGATTTTTTAAAACAAATAATAACATAATTGAAAAAAATCATAATAAAGCATCTATACTTTTTTATTATATTAACAGTAAAAAACAAACTATATTATAGATTATATGTATGTGATTATTTTTATTTAAATGCAATAAATTTTTATAATGAAATATTTATATCAATTTTTAAAAATAACTTTTAAAAGGCATTTTTTGAGATAGCATATTAAATTATTAGATTTCTTATTTATATTTTCATATTATACTGATTATAGGAATAAACTGCTGTTTAGGAATAATAAATAACGCATAATCCATAGTACTCTACAATCCACAATATTCCATAATCCACACATCCTTTGGCCTCAGCTTGTGCAAATTATGGAACTTTGACTGTAATAAATAATACTGTAAACCACAGGGTTGGCACGGTTTAAACCAATTGGTTTAAACCATGGTTTAAACCACGGTTTAAACCAATTGGTTTTTTTCTCAAAAAAACCAATTGGTTTTTTTCAAAAAAAAATCTAATGATATTTTTTCATTTTTATTTACAATTTAAGACTTACAAATTATTGGATATAAATATTTTCTACGTTTGACACTTTATTTCAGCAAAAAGTATTAAATATAGTGATTCCATGGTTTTTTTTAATGTATAAGATGAAATTGAGTATGCATTGATGACCATATTCCATTACTCGGAAGAAAAATCTTAGAATATGTGAATTGATCAAAGATAAAATGGATTAAAAATAGATATTCTGTATTTAGTATAAAATATTTTCATTTAAAAAATGCAGATTATTTAAAGCAATCTATCATAACATGCACAATGCATTTGAATATATAACTGGATGATGTTTAAGATTTTAGTGAAATTATAAAAGAATTTTTTTTTTCTATTGGGGAGATTATCTTTAAGAATTAAAATCAAAATATGGAGTTGAATGAGTATTCAAAAATTGGGTGCTTGTCATAGTATTTTATTAATAACAAATTATTTCCCCCCCCCCTTAGTTATCTGCTAAATCTAATAACCATAAATGTTGATTTCAAATTGTCTCTCAAAACACAAAACCCCCCAAGAACAATCTCAAATTTATTATTATTTTTTTAATTGTAGAAAAAAAGTATTATATTCACAAACTACATCAAATGTTTCTTATAAGTAATAAAAAGATTATTTATAAAGATTTTCAAAGCATCAATGTTTCACTGTGTAGAGTAGCTTATTGTTTGAACATAAGACTTTACTAATAATTATTTAAATTAAAATCTGATTTTTGTTTCAATTTTCTACATAATTAACTATAATTATTTAATTTAAATTATTTTCAAATGCATTTATACTACTTATAATTCAACAATGTCTATTTTTATCAATAAATATGCATGTATATGTACCGTATTTTCGGGCGTAAGCGCCGCGGCGCATACGAGTTTAAAAGTTAAAATTATGCTTACTGCGGCGCTTCTGCCGGGGCGGCGGATACGATATATTTTTTTTCCCCTTGCAGCGATATTCGTTACAGAGGTGATTCTGATCGGAATTTTTCTGAAAATTGTGAAAAGTCAATCACCAGGAAAAAATGTGAAGCATAAAAATATCGCGAATTTCGACAAATCATAGCTTAATTTTTGTCAATCATTCGCAGAAAAAGCAAGAATTTTATCAAAGGATCGGAAGAAAAAAACACGATTTTTATCAAAGGTTCGCGGGAAAAGCGCGAATATGTAAAAAGAAAAAAATGTGTATTTCATTTGAAAAACTACAAATGTATTATCGTAAAATCCCGTTAATCAACCCTTCCCAATCAAACGCTAGTCCCCACTATAAAAAAAATCGCTGAAAAAAAACCGCAAATTTATTGATAGGATCGCAAAAACAATCATGAATTTCGCCGAAGTATCGCTAAAAAACCTACATTTCGATGAAAGATTGCAGTAAAAACGAAATATAAGTAAAAAAATCTCTAAAAAACACAAATTATGTCAAAAGATTGCGGAAGAATTGTGAATTTTTCAAAAGATCGTCAAAAAGAACGCAAAAAGAATTGTCAAAAAAATTGTTAGAAAAAACGCAAATATGTCGTATCTATAAATAAACAGTAAAAAATCGAGAAAAAACGTAAATTTAGGCGAAAAAACGCAGAAAAAAGAAGAAATAAAAAAAAAAGCATGAAATCTATTAAAAAATCTTGATAAAATGAATATTTCATCGAAGATTCATGATTCATTCATTTCATCATGATTCATACCATTCTCAAAGGCGAATGAGAACGGTATGAATCATGATGAAAAGAGATTTTTTTAATAGATTTCATTCCTTTTATGTTTTTTTTACAAATTTCTCCTTTTTTCTGCGCTATTTCGATAGAATTTACGTTTTTTTTAAAGCGCAATTTTTTTCAAGTATTGCTTCAAGTAACAAGATTCATGATCCATTCAATTCATCATAGTTCATCCCTTCCTCATCCCCATAAAAAGCTCAATTTTTTCAAGTATCGCGAAAAAACTCCGCAAATTCGTCAAATATCGCGATAAAACCATGCAAACCTCATTACAAACTATAAAAAACGTATTAAAAAATCACGAAAAAAGGCTGCACGAATTCAAATTTAATTTTATCATAAAAATTATACTAAATATACTAAATTTAAAATTGGATTTATATTACAAATGTTAAAAAAAACGCGAAAAAACACTGAATATAACGCAATTTTTAATATTTTGATGTATTTTCGTAAGTGCGGCGCATACGGCGGTGCGGCGCTTCTGATGAATATTTGTTTTATTTTAATGTATTTTGGGAGGTGCGGTGCTTACGGTGTGTGCGGCGCATACGCCCGAAAATACGGTAATAAAAAAGGATGTTTTTAAAAAAACCCGGTTTAAACCAAAAAAACCTGGTTTAAACCAAAAAAACCGGTTTTTTTGGTTTTTTAAAAAAAAACCTGGTTTTTTTTCCAACCCTGGTAAACCATGACATTTAATTTCAACACCAAAGCATTTTATTAAATTTATGACACAAAATTTATAACACAAAAAATAAAAAATACTAACTCCTGAGTTAAAAAAATACTTTTGGCGAGATTTGCACCTGGTTAACATGGAAGTACCAAGAAATCTTTATGATCATGGGAACTTTTATGTAGTTTTAATAAAAAAAATAATTTATTTTTTAATGAAAACAAAGCTTTGTACATTAAAAGCGAAGGTATACCTGACTGTCACATAACTAGGACTATTACAATATAAACAAAATGACAGTGATGGAACAGTATTTGGCGATTTATCCTCTGTGAATGACTAAAGTACCAATATAGCATACAGTTGAACCTCAAAAATCCGGAACCGTTGGGACTGCGGCGATTGCGGATTTTGGAGATTTATTAAAAAATCTTTTTTTATGGCTACTGTAAAATACAGTTAACCTGCCCCTCCCCCCCCCCAAACGTGACGAAAAATCGTATAATAATTAGAGTGAGGCGCTTAAACGCGATTTTCCGTGACCGTTTCCCAAAATTTGTGGGGATGATTCATGATAAAATGTATGAATCATGAATTTTGATACTGGAAGCAATACTTGAAAAAAAATTGCGTTTTTTTTTTAAATAAAAAGGTAAATTCTGTCGAAAAAAGCATATAAAAGGAGAAATTTGTAAAAAAAAAGCATGAAATCACTTGAAAAATCTTGAAAAAACGCACATTTCGTCGAAGATTCATGATTTATTCATTTCATCATGATTCATCTGTTCTCAGCGATTTCTTTGAGAGGGAGGGTGTTTTCTCGGGTTTTTTTGAAAATTTCAAATTTTTTATAAAATGGGGAGGGGACCTTTGATCAGGAAGGGCAGATAAACAGGATTTTACGGTAGTTATCAGAATTTAACTGCAATTGATGAAAATTACAAATATGTCTTATTTTTAAAATTAATAAAACTGAAATCCGAAAAATGTCCAGATTTTAGAGATTTCCGGAATTTGGAAGTCCGGTCTTTTGAGGTTCAACTGTAATTTATAAAAAATGAAGCGGTCAGCCCAAAACTATTGATGACAGTAACATGACTTGGACTATTATCATAGAGATGGTAGGAGGCAACACTGCCATGCAGCAAAGATTTATCTTTTTGACGCAAACAACAACAAAAGAAACAAGGTCTAAAAAACAAAGTCAGCGACTGATTAGCTGTCATTTATGAATTGAGTTCAGGTTTAGCCAGACTTAATAATAAAAAAAGCTTGATTAGTGCATACATTTGGCAAAATGATTGTGTTAATATGAGCAATATTGTGAATTTTTTCAAAAATAAATTTATTCTTCCTTTATGAAGAAGCATGAATTCAGTCATATTAATGAAAATTGCATATTAAAAAATGTATGGAATTTCTATAAATATAAAAAAAACCAATCTTCGTTCCTATGTCTGAACTGAAAGTTCCATTGTTTACATCTTGCGGATTTTAGAGTTGCGGGTTTTAGGGTTGTGGCTTTAAGGGAGTGTACTATATATATGTATAAAGGGGGTATGTAATAGGTACTTTGGTGGTTGATTTGTGACAGGTTAAATTTTATCTTAAAATGATTAGTATATGAAAGTTTGTATTGACAACAGAAAAGGTCTATATTTAGAATAAAGAAATCTGTGAAGGGTTCGGTTTTAACAAGAACATTTATGTGAAATCTGTTTTTAAAAAAATTGTGAAAGGTCCTTTGAAGGAGATAAGTTCTTCCTAAACAGATTCCTATTATTTCTAAGCTAAGCAGACATTCCTTTTTTCCCATAAGCATGAAGGATTACTGAAATTGTCAACGGCTGATGGCAAGATAATACTGATAATTGATTATATAAGGCTTGCAGTTATGTGACTATTTTCATTCGGTAACTGTTTTGTCAATCATTAGATTAGTATAGTGTGAATCACAAATTGAAACTATAATGCCATTGACAATGACAAATGGCACAGTTATTGAAAGATTTGTTGATGCATAAGAAAAATTGCAGGCAGAAAGAAAGATCTAATGTGGCTTTTTTAAACTGGAAAACAAAAACAGCATTTCTGGAGATGGTGTTCAGTCAAAAATCGATAATTCGTGCACCCATAATCTGCAATTTTCTATAATTCACATTATACTTTATGAATGTAAACAATGAAATAAACAGTTAAGAAAATTTACAAATTTGTGATCCAAAAATGATTTTTAAAACAAATAATAAATTTAAAAAAAATCATTCATTTTTTGTTAATAAAACTCTTTTATTTTATTAACAGTAAAAAACAGATTACAGCATTACAAAACACATGTAATTATTTTTATTTAAATGTAAAGTTATTTTATTAAAAAATTTATGCATAAATGTGTAAATTTTTTAATAAAATAACTTTAAAAAGGCATTTTTTCAGAGGGCATATTCAATTAATTATTAGATTTCAGATTTATCTTTTCATATTATACTGAATAAATGATTAAAATGCTGTCTAGGAATAATAAAATGACATATAATCCATGTGACGATTTAAGAAGAATTCAAATTATTTCCACCGGTTAAAAAGAAACACACAGTCATGGCAAGCGAGGGAAAAAACAAAATAAATAAATAATTGTAGAAGATCCCATAATTAGTCATGGGCTGCGGTAATTCATTTATTAAATTCGTAATAATGAGGAAGGGAAAAGCTCTTTTTGAAAAAATTCCATCATTATTTCAGCGAGCCGTCCTCATCCAAGAAAACCCAAGAAATCTTCAGAATCTTTTTTTTTTTTTTTTTTTTTCATCTCGAGACTTCCCCCTTTTAAACTCAAAAAAAAGTTCTGGAACATTCGGTAACCTCAAACCATCATTCTTTTATGTAAACAGAATTCTTGTCCAGTTACGAGGCTATTTTAAACAGACGATAAATTTATTTAAAAAAAAATATTATTTAACCAATTTATAATTGAATCGGGATTTTAAATATCTTAGGCAGACGATTTTTATAAATGATTAATTTTAAGAGAAAAAGAAAAGAAATGAATTTATTAATATGCACACATCAAAGGTTGACGTAGGAAAAATAAATAAATAGATAAAATAAAATAATGATATTTTTTGAAAGGTATGGTTTTGGAATAAATTTAATAAGACTTTCTTAAAAAGGGTTGATAAAAACATAGAAGAAATCAGTTTTATTTGGAATATTAAGAAATAAAGTTTTAATTAAGAATATTTTTAATTTAGAGCCATCTTTTTAAATTTACGCATACTGGAATAATGTTTTTTAAGGCAAATTAAGAATTTATATCGTCTGCACACAGATTAACAGATTAGATCTAGAAATAAGATTTTAATTTAATAATTTGAAGTAAGTACGGAATATTATTATAAGAAAATTAAGATAGTATAAAGGTTAGTTTTGGCAAAAAATTTTAAATTTGTAATATCCATAATACTCAATAATCCACAATATTCCATAATCCACACAACCTTTGAACGCAACGTGTGCAGATTATAGAACTTCAATTGTAATTGCAATATGCAAATAGTGTAGTGATGAAATGATAAGGATTGGGACAAGAATGTAAAAACACAAAGAATCTTGCAATTTGTATGATAAACAATGAAATTGGAATATACATATTTTCAACATTTATTGTGTGTTTATATATTGTATATAATATTGGAGCAGAGCTGAAACTAGATGGGGCAGATAAGGCATGTGCCCAGGGCAAAGGTGAAGGGGGTGCCAAATTAAGATTTTCTTTGGTGTATTTGTTATAAAAAATGCATGAAGAGCAGAGGGGGGGGGGGCAAAGTCCATGTTTGCCCCGGGTGCAAAAAAGGCTAGTTTTGGTGCTGTATTGAAGTAACATAGGGAAGAGTGGGGTGAATTGAAACAGTAGGATTTTCTCTTTATGTAACATTTTAAATGTTTCAACAACACATTAGATAAGAAAATGGTAGCCTAATCTTCCAATAATTAAGTTTCTGATCTATACAGCATCAATAAAGGTAATATTTTGACACTTATTATATTTGTAGCTCTATTCCAGATTGTTTCACTATAAAAAGTTTGGATGGTTAAAATGCACCCACAAAACAATTTTTTACAAACATATTCAGTGTTGCCAAAAAAAATTTAAATTACCTCATACTATTCAAATGCCCTACAGTTGAGTACAAAAAATTTTCAATAGCAAAGATTCAAAATTATGTAGCATTGTTTGTTCACTACAAAGAATAGGCACTTTTTTAAAGTCATTGAACAACATAACCCAACAAGGAACAAAAAAGGAAAAATGTTGACTGTAAAAGTTTTCTTCCAAATAAGATTTTTAAAATTTTCAAATTTATTTTAAAACATTTGTTTTAGAATGTAAGAAAAATATGTTCACTTGCATGAAATTAAAAAAAAAAAATTAAAAAAGTTTTATTAAATAATAACCCAGAACATAGTTTTCATAATGTAAAATATACTTGTAAAAAAAAAAAAATCGTGAGGATTGTATTTGTTTTAAGTATTACATAAATTTTTAATTTTAAAAACTTTAAATTATAAAATATTCAGTTTGATTGTTTCTACTTGATTTACCTGTGTAGATTGACCATGCCAGCAAAATTAAAAATTTTGTGCCAATTCCGTGTTCAAATCAAAATTTATCGATTTTTATTGGAAGAACAACTAAAGAAAAACATGTCTTACTATCAGTTTATTTTAGTAGAGAATACGGATCAGTAAACTTATAAAATTAGCGTTTGTTACAGAGTAAAATGGTTACAAAAGCACAGACGCCAACACAATGAATGAATCACGACTAATGGTTAATGTCAGTTTTTAAACCAGAGATAAAAAAAAAAAAAAAGTATTAGGCATATTGCCATTTCAACAGTTGTACTAATAAATAAGTTATTAGTAAACTACACTGCATGGTATCAACGGAATAATTCAATCTTTCTCGAATCCGTCCTTTTCGATTAATGAATGAATCATTTTCAATGTGACATGACTAAAAATCCGAGATTCATTCTCGCACTGGCGTCTTTGTCTCACTATGATTGTAATACCAGGTAACTATCAAAGCGTCAGTTAATTAATCTTACTCTCCTTACTGAAGTAAGTTAATACTAACATCGTTTCTTTGGTTAATATTCAACTAAAATCGTAGTCTGATAATGTAAAATGTAGTTTGATAATACACAAAACTTCATGTGTTGCAACTTTCATTTTGCAGAAAGTTAGTCATTTAAAGCATCATTATAATCTTTTATTTATAGCAGATAATCTTATTTATTTGTTTATTTTTAATTAGTTCAGCGAAAATTATCCCAAATTGGAATTTCAAAATAGCAGATTGGTTTCATTTTTTTTTAAATATTTAAATTTAAAACATAGTGTTGCTCAAAGACTGAATTCGGTAGTATTTTGTTCTTGAGAATGTAAAGATTTTTTATATAATTGTTAGAATACTGAAGTTCTTATACAGATTTTATCAAAATTAACACAAAATAATAAAACAAGTTCAGTAACCACAAATCTGAAATTCCAATATCTTCATAATATTAGATACGTTGCCAATAAAGGTAGTTGTTTCACAAAAGATGTTACACTCAAAGATATGATAAACATAGACGACTGAGAGCAAGCAATAAAGCAATATGGTAAACCTACGAGTGAATCACTAAATTCAAGTTTTTTCCCACCAATGTACAACTTGGCAAATCATCTCCATTTTAACATGCAAATCAAATTTTAAATAATTCTTGACGATCTACCATGAACTCGATGAGGTGATGATTTGTGTTATTGCCTCCCAGTGGAATATCATAATGTTAAACGTTTTAAGACTCCTGAACTTTGCTAAGTTATACTTTGTTATCAGTTCAGTACCAATTATTCAAAATTTTGATGTTTTTGATTTTATATACAGTAGAGGACCTATTATCCGGAATTCCGAAATCTGGAAATGAAATCAATTGAGAACAGAGTGAATCATGATGAAATGAATGGATCACGAATCTTTGATTAAATGTATGTTTTTTCGAGATTTTTTAATAGATTTCATGCTTTTTTTTACAAAATTCACCTTTTTTCTGCGTTTTTTCGACAGAATTTACGTTTTTTTTTTAAAAAAAAAAAAACGCAAATTTTTTCAAGTATTGCTTCAAGTATCAAAATTCATAATTCATTCAAAGATTCATGATTCATCCCCAACGCAAATTTTTTTCAAGTATCGCGAAAAAACTCTGCAAATTCGTCAAATATCGCGATTAAACCTTGCAAATTTCGTCAATTATTGCGACAAAACTCTGCAAATCTCGTCAAATATCGCAAAAGAATCCTGCAGATATCCCGCAAAAAAATGTAAATTTATGTGAAACGATCGTGGTAAATAAGGTGTAAGCGTATCCCTCTAATTATTTTATGTTTTTTCATCACGTTTGGGGGGGGGGGACGGATTAACGGTATTTTACGGTAATATATATATTATATATATATATAAAGCCAGTATCAAAACGTCAGGATGTTGAAGAGCTCTGAATTTTGGATGACCGGATTTGAGACTCTGTATCATAGTACAAGAATCAAAGTTGTAGCTTAGTGTTTTTTCCACAGACTTCTCATACAACACACTTTTCATTCATATTCTAGATAACAGTGCTATAATTTTCTTATTATTTTTAAATTTTCCGTGTTTTTTTTGTTTTTTTTTTTTGGGGGGGGGGGGGGTCGTGTTTCGGACGGACCCGAAATCCGGAAAATTCCAAAATCCGGAAAGCCCTCCATCCCAACGATTCCGGATAATAGGTCCTCTACTGTAGTAATTTTAACACTATATGAAGAAAAAAAAGTTAAAATTTTATTTTCAGTATTTATTCTCTGAATTCATTTAAAAAATTATGTAAGCCGCAGGTTCAAAATATTTTTATGAATTCGTAACAAAAAATACCTACTTACAAATGCTATACCTTATTAACTTCTTTTTTTAGATATTTTAGCGGTAATATGTTGCTTATCAGTTAATTATTTTATAATATTTAAAACAGAAAAAAACTGTACTTGCATATGATTCAATCCAGATCAGAAACAATTATGCCAATAATACTTATACATACCAAATGTTATTTTTTATTATTTTTTAAAATATGTTAGTATATTGCATTTCTATAAGTTTTCAACTGGATTCTTTGCACTTAGTGAATGTGCATTAAGTAATAGTTTTTGAATTATTGTTATATTATTTTTCCTCTCTATATTATTTACTACTTATTACTTTTACTAAATTAATGTTGTTTACCACTTTTAAGAATTATCTCTAAACATATGTCAAATTGCTGTTTTGAGCTTTATTGCTGTGATGAACAAGACTGGTAACTGTCAGCTATTTTTAACTATTTATCTCGTGGCTACAAGTACAAACACGACTTTTGTACTAATGCTGCTTCTGCTAAGAATGACTTGATGAATACAGTTTCGTACGATGTCATTTCATAAATCTTTAATGTAATCTTTAATCTCTTTTAATCACACAAAAGCACTACCTTGCTAAGTTTAATCCTTGTGGCATTTCTATATATTTTCATGTGATTTTTTTTTTTTTTTTTTTTTTTTAATTGGATAGATGATGTTGAAATCTGTACAAAGGCTACTTTTTAGTTTTTTGTTATATTTATTATTATTATTTTATAATTCTATTTTTTAAACCAATTTTGAAAATTAAAGTATCCTCACATTGCAGCCAAGCTGTAATAAAAAGTTAAAAATGACCTTTATAGGGTATCCAATGCAAGAAAATATCTTTTAAAAATACTGAAATGCAAACAGAATATTTTATTAAAACGTCTCTCATGGGATTAATATTAGCGAGGCGATGTTTATGTGTGAGTGAAATAGCCCTTATAAGAAGGCAATAGATTTCTTTAATTATACTTCTTCATAATACACTCAAAGTTCTATAATCCACACAAGTTGGGACCAAAGGTTGTGCGGATTATGGAATATTGTGCATTATAGAGTATTATAGATTATGAATCATTTTATTATTCCTTGACAGTATTTTAATTCTATAATCAGTATAATATGTATAGATAAATAAAAAATACAATAATTAATTTAATATGCTATCTCAAAAAATGCTTTTTTAAAGTTATTTAATTAAAAAAATATATACACATATGTGCATTTAAATAAAAATAATTACATACGCTTCGTAATACAGTTTGTTTTTCACTGTTGATAAAATAAAATAGTTATATTTAAAAAATAGATACTTTATTATGATTTTTTTCAAGTTTTTTATTATTTGTTTTAAAAAATCATTTTTGGATCATAAATTTTAAATTTTTTTAACTGTTTATTTCACTGTTTACACTAGTAAAGCAATGTGAATTATAGAAAATTGATGAATTATGGGTGTGCAGATTATCGATTCTCGACTGTAATGTTTCTAGCTTACTTTATTTAAACATTCCTGTTATTGACTTAGCGACATCTTAAATAGAAACAGGGAGACTTTAAAAAAGATCCTGCACTGTTGAATTTAGACACTTTTCTTCCAGAGAGCTCCTATGGCTCCTGCAGGAAATATTATAGTTTTCCGGAAGGGACAGGATTTGCACCTTTCAACCATTGAAAACACAAAACTCAATTTTCCATGGAACTACTTTTTAATTTTTTTTTTTTTTTTTTTTTTTTTTGGCAGGGTGGGAGGTCGGATATGCGAAATGTCCTTTTCTTGACCACCCCTTAATTAACAGTGAATTTTTGTTCAAAACACAATTATTGTTTCAGTTGGCATTACATTTAATTTAAAGCAATACATTTTAAATCCGAAATTTTGAATTTAAGACCTTTTTTTTATATTATCGAAAAAATCTGAAAAATATCACGCTGTTTGAAAAAAAATGCACGTAAAAGCCGCATCGCTTGAAAATTTAATTTAAAACACGTAAACGCCGCGGCGTTTCTTCCGAAAATTACGGTACATAAAATTTGCTATGATTGCGAAGAGATCTTAGTAGCTATCTAGATTCCATTAGCCGAGTAAAAATCTTTCCACCTTTTTAACTTACCTATTAACTTTTTTTTCTACATGGTAAATTAAAATAATTCTTTGATATTAAAATTAAATGTCATGGTTTATTATTATTTTTCATTTTTTTTTTTTTTTTAAAGAAGTAATGTAAAAGTCAAGAATTTAAAATGTTTCAGTTTTAAATAAAAGTTGTGTATTTTATATAAAATGAATGAATGAATTCTTGATTTCTCCATTAGAATTTTCTGATTTGGCAAAGGAATGAACAAGTTAATTAAATTTTGACATCATAAAATATTTAGCATTACATTTAAGGATGACCAAATTGGTCACCAGAGGCAGGCAGCTAGTGTATAATATAAATGTATATGTATATATTTAGTATCAACTCTAAAGATTAAAGAATTTTGAAAAAAAAATGTATACTGTAATTTATGAAGAAACGCCGCACAGTGGGGCAAAAACCCAAAAAGCTGGCCAAAAGTCGAAAAATGAAGTTTAGATTTAGGGAATTTTGATTATATAATTGGCTAGAATAATATTTGGAGAGTCAGAATCTGTATTTAAAAAAAGATTTTTGCTTCGCCCTTACAAACAGCATTATTTCAAATATGGTGTTTGAAGGAGTATCATTTAGAGCGAACAAAAACAGCAAAACAATAGTTCCTCTAAACGCGAGATATATTTTATCATATTATCCGATTTTAATGATTTGAAATGGATTCACACTATGATAGTATGTACTTTATTTGTATGTATTACCAAATTTATACTAAGCGCATAAAAAATAATAAATTCATAGTCATTTTTGATAAAATATTGTAGAAAATATATATATATATATTTTTTTTTTAATCATATTATCCGATTTTAATGATTTGAAATGGATTCACACTATGATAGTATGTACTTTATTTGTATGTATTACCAAATTTATACTAAGCGCATAAAAAATAATAAATTCATAGTCATTTTTGATAAAATATTGTAGAAAATATATATATATATATTTTTTTTGCTTTCAAACATCAAAAAGTTTAAATGTTCCACAGTGTTCCGCAACGAAATTTAATGGAAATAATAACTTGGGCTATTGTTTAGTGATTCATAAAAAACCAGCTGCCAAAAACTACCTTTCTGCATTTCACGCATATTTTTGTAACCGCAAGTAAAAATGCCACTTTTTCGGCAACTTCAAAAATTCTGAAATTGAGTACTTTTCACATTAATTTAGCTGATAAATATTTTTCAAATTTTTGAATTATTCAATTTTGTAATAGTTTATTACCTATTATATTGTAAATAAGTGCTATAACCATAAGTTTAAATTAATTTGATAAGTAAGCTTAGTAATGAAAAATGAAAATAATTCTCTATTATTGATCCGATAGAACAACATTTTCTTATCTTTATAGGTAGTAATTTTGTTTGTTCTGTTGTAATTAGAAGAATTATTTTGTCAATGGCAATATTTGCTAAATCAAACTACTGAGCATATTGTATTTCATTAATGCGAGTAAAAATCACTATGAATATGACTTTCACCTACAATTTGGATTTGGTTTGCAAGTAAGGATTTGATTGCAAATGTATTCTAAGTTCATTTAAACAAACATTTCTCTATGAAGATGGCAGGCAGTTCTAATATATTTTTCACTTCTTCTGTGCTACTAAAATACATAAATATTGCGAATAAATCATGAATCCTCAATTTGAAAATTCCGAGATTTTCATTTCACTGATTTTATCGGGCCAATAAAGATCCATTTTCTTTTTCAAGAAATACGGAAGCTAATGTCAATGAACGGGATTGTATTAAAGACCAGGAGGATTAACTTATTTCTTTTAATACAATCATTGATACAGAAGACATTGTCGTTAACAACGAATTAGTATAATACTCAACGTTTCTACCTATGTCAGACAGTATCAAAATAGCTTCTTACCGATATGACATTTTTTTAAATTAAGTTGGATAGAGATAATTTAGAATTCAGAATATCTATGCAACAGACTGATCGAAAGGCATCGAGAAGATTTATTTCAAACATGCAGTAACGCGAAAAAAAGAAAGATATTTTTACGCCTTTTAATGTCATCAGATTGTTTAGGTAAATTATCGCTAAACAAATTAAAATAATTGATCCTAAGAGTCACAGGATCTAATACCGCCTAATAATGGCGGGTCTAATACCGCCAACAAGTTCTGCTAACTATTTCGACACCTTGACCTCTGAAGAATTTTTTTATTATATTACATTTGATTCTAAAAGTGAATCTCTGAAATATATTTCCATTTTTATTTTTATAATATAAAAATTAAACAGTCTAATATTTTACTTTTCATTAATTAATTTCGATTAAATATGTCTTGATTCCTTCAAAATTGTTTAGCTTCAAAATTTTAAATATTATTTAAATCTAATTGTTTTTACTTTTAATTTGTCATTTTATTTATTTTTAAAGTTTAATCTTTGAATCCTAATTAGCATCCTGAAAAGTTTACGAAATTTCATACAAATTGAATAATTTTCGAGACATTTTAATTTTTGTTCCGCCATATTTATCCGCCATTTTTTTATTTAAATTTTGTATTTTTACTTAGCATACTCAAAAACGCCTGTATACGAATTTTCGTACAATTTGAATAACATTTTCATATTTTGGCCAGCTTTTCGGGATTTTGCTCCACTGTACGCCGCGGCGTTTACGCGTTTTAAAATAAAATTTCAAGCGATGCGGCGCACAGTGGAGTATTTGACCCGAAATCCCGGTCAAAAATATTTTTCGATGTAAATATAGTCCGATTGGCTTGAAATTTTTAGATGTTATTGGGTATCACTATGGAATGTTTGGCATCGTAAATGAAGTCTATAGCCTGGACGGTTCATTTACAGAGACACCCAAAAGAATTCCCTTACATTATAGTCAATGGGGAAAAATCGTTTCTTCTGTATTTTGATGATATCACACTTTTAAACGTGCTGAAATTTATATATATCACTAATGTGTACTAAGGCACTTATTGTGGAATATGGTGTGCATTTAATAGATCATTCATTTACAGGGACACACAAAAGAATATGGCGGAAGAATAAATTTAAGTATTGAAGTCTATGACCAATAATTGCTGGAAGTGGGTTTGTAGTTGTGTTGGCGTTTTAAAATGGGACAGCTTTTATTAAATATTTATTGGTGTGGATACATTCTATATACCATATACAGGGATGCACAAAAGTTCCCAAGTACATTTCCATTCACGGAATGGACATTTTTAATTGTGCTATGCGTTTCACTGAGCTAACTTTTAGCATACTATGACCTATGCATACAAATCCATAGCTTAGTTTAATATTTTATATCTTAAAAGCTGACGAAGTGTAAGTTAGATTTTAAGACTTCACATATTAATAAATATATATTTTATAAATAAATCATTTAAGAAGAGCACAAAGAAAAAAGAAGCTAAAATATTAATTTACTAAGTACATATTTAAAAAAATACGAATAAATCACAAGTCCATTGACTTTACTGGGAAAGTAATTGTTGATAGGTTTGTCTTATTCAATATTAATGTTTAATTAAATGTATTTAATTTTACTATATATAAAACTTATTATTTACATTTACTAATGCTTATTACATTTAAATTACATATAATAATAATTCTTGCATTTAATTTATGTTTAATAGTGTTATATTTAATAGTAGGTTCAGTAAAGTGGAGTCTATATAGTACAGATTGCTAGTTTTTGAATGTATTTAATGTATTACCAGTTTCAAATGATTCCTCAGATATTAATTTACCATCTCTTAACAGAGACTTCAACCCTTTCCGGCGCGGAGTAATTCTTTCTTTAAACTGATGAAATAATGGACTGATACCATAATTTATAAAAGGAGTTATTAGAAAATATGAAGTTGCTTATTTTCACGTACATTATAAAAGGAAAATTTTAATTAAATTTTCTTGCTGCCGTTTGTCAGCTTTGAAATTAAAATTAGGTGTCCCTTTTTAAGGACATCGCCCTCGGAAGGGTTAATTCCCCCCTTTCTCCTCTTATATTACACACATGAGTCCCAAGAATTAATTAGGGAACCCTTTTTCAATAAATACGTATATATAATTTGAAGGAGATCGGATATTTCTATCAAAGATGTCGAGTTGCGTGCGTATGTACGTACCTACATACGTACATATGTACGTACGTACATACATACATATGTATGTACGTACATACATACAGACATAATATGTAGGTGCAAAAGCTCTCCGGTAATAGTCTGTGAGCTATAAACCTGCAATACGACAGTAAATATATAGTTCTTATCTCTTCAATTCGGTGCCTGCAAAACGGGGCATTTAAACAGTCATCCCGAAAAATTTTTTTATAAAAAAATGGCACAAACATGCGCAAGATTTTTTTGCAGAAATTGACACTCAAGACTATAACTAATACGATTATAACTCAAACATGGCGCGGCAAAGCGCGGCACATATTTAAAAAGCTTTCGATATGTATAAATTAGAGCCAAAAATGCTTTAAAAATAACCTTTTTACACATTTAATATTTTTTTATTACATTAAAAACTAAACTATTTAAATTAACACATGGTTTAACACTAAGCTCTGATCTTTGTTAAACACGTAAGCCATGTTTTGTTTCAATTCAACAATTTATTGAGCCACAAAAAAATATATTTAAACATAACAACAAAGCCAAAAAACAACAAAAAACCACGTCTTCTCACGAAGAAACTTCCTCTTCAGCTGAGGCCCGGAGCCACCATATATAACTCAGGTTCCTAAAATAGACATAGATCGATGCACCAATTAGTTAACTATTAAAAAATATAATTTTTACAATTGTTGACGAAATTTTAATTTTTGCCTTTTTGACCAGGTTTTTGGGTCAAATACTCCACTGTGCGGCGTTTCTACCAATGCGGCGTTTACGCGCATTTTTTTTCAAACAAACGTGATATTTTTTCGGAATTTTTCCGAAAATTAAAAAAAATCGGTCATAATTCCAAAATTTCGGACATAAAATTATTGTGAATTCCGACAAATGGTCGCGAAAACAAATTAATTTCGATTTCGTTAATCGTTCAAAGAAAAATCGCCAATTTCGTCAAAAGATCGTAAAAAACGGCAAATTTTGTCAAAATATCTCGAAAAAATAGCAAATTTCATTAAAAGACAGCAAAAAAATTACGCAAATTTCGCATAAGATTGCGAAAAAACACAAATTGCATCAAACGGGCACGAAAAAATGCATAGTTAATGCAGGAAGTGGATTTCCCTCTTCTACCTCCCTTATCTTTTATAATCTTTAAAAAGAAAAAAAAAATTCTGAAAATATTTTTTTTCCTGTTCCAAAGATTCAGACATCAAATTAAAAATAATGTGGATAAGCCGAAATTTTCAGATCCAGACGAACAAAATATATTATCCCTGCCTGAAATGTTAAAAGTTTGCCCCATCCAGCCAAGAAAACTCAATGAAATCAAGTCCGGGCCCGGCGTAACCAGACTCAATTTTTCATAGAATTCATAGACGCATTTCTCATAGAGTTTCTCGTACGAATTTTATTCCTTTAAAAAGTAAAAAAAAAAAAAAAAAAAGATCCCATGAATAAGTCAGAAAGTTTTGCGTTGTTGAAAAAAGAAATGTTCGAGTAGCAAAAAGAAATAATGAACTGAAAATGTGAAACTAAAGCAAAACTCTCTTTTTCCTCTATAAAAAACGAAAAGAAAAATATTTTTATTATTAATAAGCCGATTTTGTTCAAATTTTCAGCAATTGTCAGTAATAATAAGTTAGGCTGAATATCAAATTTTTATTAAAATATATTAAATTTTGAAGATGTTATAGATACCTATCAAAAAGCACACTGTTTGACACACTGGATAAAAAAATCCCGTTATCATGACTTGTTTGTTTATTTAGCTGCGGCGACATCGTGAAAATCCGATAAGTGATACATTGATAATGTTTTGCTATGCAAATAAGAAACAGTTACTTGCTTTTGCTGCGCACTTTCATGAAGCTAATTTTTTTTCTGCGAATAAACTTTTTTTTTATGACCATTTGTAGATTTTTGCGATATTTTTTTTACATTTCAAATTTTTGTATTAATGACTGCTTTTTCATAATTTTTGGAACATAATCACCTCTTTAATACATATTGCTGTAAGGGAAAAAATCACCATATTCACCGCGCCGCACTGAGCATATTTTTAACTTTTAAACTCGTATGCCCCGCGGCGCTTATCCCCGAAAGTACGGTATTTAAATATTATTAATTTCGAATTTTGTATTTAAATTATTAATTTCTGATAAATAATTTAATTTTTATGCATTCTTAATACAGCTTATTAATATGTTTCTGTTTAGCACATCAATCGCGATTACCGCGGAAATTTCAACTGCGGCGTTTACGACCATTTTCTAAATTTTTTGAGCGATTTTTCGCGATGCGGCGTTTCTTCCAGAAATTACGGGAACTAAAGCTTAAAAATATGAATAACTATTTGTATAATGGGTAAGAAAGAGTAATGAAATTAAGTTGAGGCTAAATATATGGACGGTAAAGATGGAAAAACTTTGGATAGTTTTAGTGAATATGCTGAAAAAGTAGGCGGAATTTTAAAAGAAAAAAAGTAAATTTAAAAGTGAATAATGAAATAAAATTTCAGTTTTTATCTGTATGGATATGAGGAAGCCAGATATGCGATTGTCTACTGTATTACATACACACCTACACCTATGTACGAGGGCGGTTCAATAAGTACCCGTGTTAGAAATGAAGACACCGTTTTTTTCCAATTTTTTTTCAACATAGTCCCCTTTTAGAAACATACACTTCTCCCAACGTTCCGACCATTTTTCTAACCCCTCCAAAAAATAGGATTTGTCGAACTCTGCAAAATACGCCTCTGCCTCGGCGATGACTTTTTCGTTTGAGCTAAATTTTTTTCCCGCGAGCCATTTCTTCATGTTAGGGAACAAGAAAAAGTCGCAGGGAGCTAGATCGGGTGAATAGGGGGGTGCGGCAGCTATTCATAACGCAATTCATGCAGTTTGGCGGCGACAACTCCAGATGAATGAGCTGGTGCGTTATCGTGATCGCGGCACCCATCGGGCCGACAATTTTTTCATCCCCAACTTGTCATGTAAAATATGAATTGCCGTTCCGGTCGACACGCCTACGGCATCTGCTACTTCGCGCACATTCGTTCGTCGATCTGCGAGAATCTTGTCGTGGAATTTTTCAATAATTTCCTCGGTAACCACATCTGGTCGCTCGTCATCGAAAACGGAAGTTCGCCCATGTTTAAATTCGTTGAACCAATATCTAACTGTGGTCATAGATGGCGACGTGTCCCTATAAACAGCATCCAACTTTGCTTTTATCTCCTCGCATTTTTTCCCATCCAAAAACAGAAAGCGGATTACCGAACGATATCCATCTTAGCGAAAATCACGAAACACGTCTTACTCGAATGGCTGCCAAATCCAAACTAACCTATCAATCAGTCTGAAATTTTTATAAATGTCGTTTTATAGATGGCAGCACACGATGATAACAGCAACTTCCTGAGGGACGTCCTTTGTCTTCAAACACGGGTACTTATTGAACCGCCCTCGTATAAAAAATACTCAAGTTCTGTTGTACTTAAGAATACTTAATGTATAATGTGATACTTTAATGTATAGATTTTTCTATTGGTTAAAGTAATGAAACTTATCATATGTCATAATTTAATTCAGAATTGAAATTTACTGCTATTTATTAAAAAAATGCATTATTTTATTATTTTTATTTTTGTTCTTAGATTGAAATGTTGATTAAACTCTCTTATTGAAGTTCAATAAGACATTTACTTGAATGAAAATGGCTATGATCCCTTCATATTGATTCTTTAAAGATTATTCTGTTATCATCCGAAACATAACTTATGAGACAATGTCATTGATTAAAGAAGAAAAATCTTGCTCTGGTTAATATCACTTTGTTACTCAAGATTGCGGTTAAAAAAGCATTCCTCCAATGGTACACGATAAAAACCTTTCTTTTGTGAGATGTGTTCCAAAACATTTTCTAATAAGAGTAATCTAATGAGCCACCTCTCGAGTCACACTGGAGAGAAACACTTTGTAAAATGGGTTCCAAAGCATTTTTTCATAACAGTACTTTAAGTAGACATCTCTTGACTCATACTGAAGAGAAACCCTATGTTTGTGAAACATGCTCTAAAGCATTTTCTCAGAAGAGTAATCTAAGAAGCCACCTTTCGACTCATACTGGAGAGAAACTCTTTGTTTGTGAAACATGTTCCAAAGTATTTTCCCATAAGAGTACTCTAAGAAATCATCTCTTGACTCATACTGGAGAGAAACCCTATGCTTGTGAAAAATGTTCCAAAACATTTTCTAACATGGGTAATCTAAGAAAACATATCTTGACTCATACTGGAGAGAAACCTTTCATTTGTAAAATATGTTTCAAAGCATTTTCTCAAAACAGTATTCTAAGTAAACATCTCTTGACTCATACTGGAAAGAAAGCCTATGCTTGTGAAACATGTTCCAAGGCATTTTCTGTTAAGTGTAATCTAAGAAAACATCTCTTAACTCTTACTGGAGGGAAATCCTATGTTTGTGAAACATGTTCCAAGGCATTTTCTCTTAAGTGTAATCTAAGAATTCATCTCTTGACTCATACTGGAGAGAAACCCTTTATTTGCGAAGTATGTTCTAAACCATTTTCTCAGAATTCTACTCTAAGAAATCATCTCTTGACTCATACTGGAGAGAAACCCTTTGTTTGTGAAGTATGTTCCAAAGCATTTTCTGAGAAAAGTACACTAAGAAAACATCTCTTGATTCATACTGGAGTAAAACCCTTTGTTTGTGAAATATGCTCCAAAAGATTTACTCAGAACAGTAGTCTAAGAAGGCATTATTTGTCTCATACCAAATAGTCACCTCCTGAAAAATCTCTTATATTTTTATTGTCAAAATTGAATTTGTACTCAGTGTATGTCTTTCATTTACTAGTATCAGATATTTTTTTTAATTTAGTGATTTAAAAAAAATGTATAATTCTTCCATAATTATTGCACTTGTCATTTTGAAATTAGCAAATAATTCTGGACCTATTCATTAGATCTTTAGTAAACCTTCCTGTAAAGTATTTATAGTTTTTAGGTTCAATTTTTGTTATTCCACTGTAATTTTACCCTGAAATAAAACTTAATTTGAACTTGAAATGATAAATTGCCCCTCAAGATCGTATACGAATAGGAAACGTCTTTATTGAAGTAACACTTTTTAACAAATATGAGAAATTTGCTATAAATATTTTTGTTGAAAAAAATCGTATTTATTAAATTTTTTATTAAAATTTTTTCCAGGAATTTAAGCGAAGTTTATCTCAATATCATGTAATTTTTGCACACATTATGAGGAAATTTACCCAGTTTTCTTAAAATTTATAAAAAACGAATTCAATATTTATTCACCATGTTTATTTAATTCACAAATACCAGTTGTATAGCCTAAACAATAGGACAATTTATTTTTTGTTTGTTTGTTTGTATCTTGTATCACCAAATTCATAAGTTTTAATGGCACAGCAATATTGTTTCCTATCATCAAGTAAATCTTCTCTGTTGGCAAATCTTGTCTAAACAAAATCTCTAATGATCATGACTAAATTTTGTATCGTACAATTTTCAGGTAAGAGAAAACCATTGTGATAGGTCACAATGGTTGAAAAATATTTTATGAATGAGTCATTTTGGTGTCTAATATCCTATTTATCATTGTATTTTAATGGGAATGAAGATTCAAACAGTTACTAACTTATTGAAAATTAAACAATAAACTAAGTTGCAAAGTGACAACATTTCACCCGATTTGGCAGCTAAATCAAATTTCAAGATTATCAATGCCAAAACATTTGCAGCTTGCTGGGCATAAAATTAGATAATATCTCTGAATTTGACAATGAGATATAATTGTTATGCTGCCGAGAATGCATTGTTTTAATCAGTTGAACTGAAAACCAATTTTGACCGAGCTATGCTTCGCCCTACCTGCTGCTATTTTGTAGTAACAGGAAATGTTTGTATGAAAATTTTATCTAAAAAATTGCTTTATATTTTTGACTGAATTTTGTATCCTACCATTTCGGAATATAAGAATTTCCACATGTTCGAGAAAATTCAATAAATATGTCATTTAGGCGTCACTGCAGATCAGTAGAATAGTTCAAATAGTTAAAGTGTTGGATAATTATTTAAAAAGCTACTTATTAAAAAATTTTAAAGAACCATAAGCATACCTTCAGGAAAAGAGTGGGGGTAGGGGATTACTATTTGTTTTTATGCTTTTATGTACTGAAAGTATGATTTGGAGGTAGGGATTATCATTTATTCCTTTCTATATCCTCTCCAAATGTGATTTTTTATGTGTTTTTAGCCAGTGGCGTAGCTGAGGGGGGGGCAAGGGGGGCGTCCGCCCCGGGCGAAGAGGCCTAGGGGCGCCAAATTGAGAGAAACTGTTATATATTTATATTGGGGTGGGGGTGCAAAATTTCTTGCTGGCCCCGGGCGCCAAAAAACATGACAGTAGGTGGCTACGCCACTGTTTTTAGCTCACAGGCTATCATAGCCTGAGAGCTTGTGTGCCCGTCCGTTCAGTATGTATGTTCGTACGTACGTTCGTGCGTAACGCGATAACTCATGATAAAAATGTCGGATCCACTTGAAATTTTGTATATAGGTATATCCTGATAAGGCGCTTCCCTGATTAGTTTTTGGAGTTCATTCGATATGTGTAAGAGGGGAAACGGGGGGCTCATGCCCCTCCCCTTAATTGATAGAAACGGGATTTTCATGCAGAATTAACAGGTTTCGTTCAAAATTTAGATATAGGATCATTCTGATGAGGCGATACCGTGGCTGTTATTAGGTGTTCTTTGAATAAGTATAAACAGGGGGAACGAGGGGCCCATGCCCCTCCCCTTAATTGATAGAAACGGAATTTTCATGCAGAATTAAAAATTTTCGTTCAAAATTTAGATATAGGATCATTCTGATGAGGCGAATCCGAGGCTGTTATTAGGTGTTCTTTGAATAAGTATAAACAGGGGGAACGGGGGGCCCATGCCCCTCCCCTTAATTGATAGAAACGGAATTTTCATGCAGAATTAACAATTTTCGTTCAAAATTTAGATATATGATCATTCTGATGAGGCGAATCCGAGGCTGTTATTAGGTGTTCTTTGAATAAGTATAAACAAGGGGAACGGGGGCTCTAATGCCCCTCCCCTTAACTTGTATAAATGGACTTTTCAAGCAGAATTGTCAGATTTCGTTCAAATCTCTGAATAGTTTTGGAAGTTTAATGGTTAAGCATAAAAGAGGGAACTAACTCCTTTTAAATTATATAAATGCTAAATGGGTTTTTATTAAGAATGATCCGATTTGCTCTGAATTTTGGATATAGATTTTTATATGATAAAGCATGTCCTTGACAATTTAGGAGGTTCAATGATTAAGTATAAAAAAGCAGAAAGGGGAGAGCCGTTTCCCCTTCTTAATGTTTTTTTCGAACGGAATTAACGAAAGTACAAGGCTGTAATGTACAATTAGTATGCGTAGCCTGTGAGCTCAATGCCATCAGTTTAACTGGGCAATATTCTTTTAATTTATTATTTCTGTTCATAATGTGTTTAAGTTGTTGGTTTTTGTTTATAATGTTAGAGGGTTTTTAAAAGTGAATGGTGTTTTATGCAAATGTTAAAATTCATGCTATGGTTTGTATTTATCCTTGTTTTGTAAGGTGATTTTGTGTGGGTTGATGAAACTGTTGTAACACTGTTTCTGCAGAAAAAACATACTTTAAGGAACTTGCTGCCAAATGATTATTAGTGAAGAGAACTACAAGGAGACCACAAAAAGTGGCTTTTAAGCATTACTTTTTAGAACCATACAAACAGTGTTAGTTTAAATTTTTATGCCCCAACGTCGCTTTAAAGTAACTTGTTATAAAATTCAGTTAATAAATCATGAAGTAGCGATGCAGTTTAGAATGAGTTATAGATACATTGCTTTACCTTGATTCATAAACAAAACTTCAATTTGAAAACAAAAATATTTTTTAAGAGGATTTCTTTTTCTTTTGAACCTTCTCAGCTTTCTTGTTCGAGGAATATTGGGAAAGAAAAGTTTCAGTTTGGAAATTTTTTTATTATATTTGTGCATTTTCTAATTTTACAAAATACAAAATAAATAAGTAAATAAAAGATTTGAGAGGAGTTATAAATATGCCACAAAATTCCTGTAAATCCTAACTTAAATTTAGTTGGAAAATCCTTCTAAAATTTATTAAATGATTGTGTAAATCTTCTCATCTAGTTTCAAAAATTCACAAAAAAGCCTCTTGAAAAATGAAATTTTCATGATTTAGAACATAAAGCGTTAACTAAAAGGACATTGATAAAGTTTTATAATTAAAAATTAAACAAAATGCAATGAACAATGCTATTGCCCCACCAATGGCTGAGAGATTTCTGCTCTCAAAACTGGTAGACAGGAAGTGCTGAGTTCGAATCAATCACATCCTTTGGCCTAATTGTTCAGAGTTTACCATGGTTTTCTTCAAATCTTGGATTTCTTTGTGTCAATATGGATAAAGCTTCCATAGAAAGACCCTCATAGAAAGCATTCTGCCACTTCTTTGGGCCAATATCCCTCATGTTGATAATTGGCCGTCATAAACACAACCACAACCATAATATTATTAATTATATAATGATTATTTGCAAAGTCAAAGTGCATTGGCGTAGAACAAAAGGTGATACCTTATCTGTTGCCATTCTTTCTCTATCTATAATCATCCAAAACCAATGTCTTAGCGGGATTAACATTTAAATCCATTAAGTGTATATGTTTTAAAGTCATTAGATTTAAATGGGGTGGAGAAATCTTGCTTGACAAGCATATACAAATGATCATATTTTGATAAAAAAAAAAAAAAAAAAAGGAATGCTCCAGCAGTTTTTCCGTGTTATGCACATCAATGGAAAATGCACTCTGTCATTTGTTTAAACTTCAATATTATTCATTCAGGAAAATATTCTTCAATGTAAACAAGATGAAATTTTGTAATGGGAGACGAATTGATTTTTTGAATCCGACACACTATAATTCTCCATTGTAGGTGTTACTAGGCTGTAAAATTTCTTTCTAAACCTAAAAAGAAATATATCGTATGTTATTTAAAAGTATTATTGTCTTATAAATGTATGAACTGTACTCTCCTGTTAAAAATGACATTTTTTTAGCTATGTCAGTACTTGTAAATATTTTGAAGCCTAGCAACTAAAGTTTGTTTTTATGAACTTTTTATAAAAATCTGCTATTAGTATTGTACTTTTTTAAAAAAAAATTCTGAATTGGTGGATTGTTTGTTTATGTAATCCTTTTTTTTTAACAAATTTAAATTGTGTTAGATTCAAATTATTTTGGAATCAAAAAATAAAAATTGTTGTTTATCCAGAGAAACAGATGTGTCTTTTTTTTCTATTTGATTGAATCACAAACAATGAGATCATTGGAGGTTATTATTATTATTTTTTATTTGCAAGGATAATTTTTTTACTGAATAGCTGGTACTTGATCTCTACATACATTGTTTTTACTTTTTCAATTTTGCTAAAGATTTTTCCATGAGGACTTGAGGATATTTTTTACTTTCTGAATCTAGTTCTGAATGTGAAAGTATCCTCATAAAATCCATCTTCAAAGAAAATAGAAAAAGTAAAAAATGGACATTCTAGAGATCGACTTCAGCTTATACATTGAAAAAAAAATCAATTAGAAACATGGAAATGCTAATAAGATGATATAACCCTCTAAGTGTTTGTATCGTAATATTCCGTTAACTAAGTTCCAGGTTTAAGTTATGCAAAATAATCAATATTTATGATAATATATTGCTATAAATTTAATGAATTTTCAGTACATTTTAGAATGATTAATTCTCTCAAGAATTACATTTATATTGTAATTAAGCTATTTTTAATTGTTGAAAGAATCTTATCTTCTGAGAATTTAAAACAAAGTGCAGAGAAAACAATATTACAATTTTCAAGAAGCTCAGAGGCTTAAAAGATTTCTTTCATAGCCTAGTTATTAGTGAGCTCACAGAATGAGAAAAGTGGCTTTTTTTATCACCTCTCATTCATGTCTGAAGATGCATAAAAAATGTATGAAATCATGTTGTAGAACATCTTAAATCTGGTCATCTCTAATAATTATGAAATTTTCATAATCTGGACATTTCAGTACATTTATTCGTTTTTATTTTCAATCACTTATCATAGATGGCACCTTCACACTTATATGAAGAAATTTCATCAGAAGATGAGGGAAAATATTAACATTATCTAATTTAGTACTTCTTCAGTTTTAAAATTGTAAGAACTTTCTGATTACATAGTAGTTAATATATATCTCTTTTTTTATATTAATTTCTAAAAATTCAGGAATAATGTTAATTTTGTTATTCCTCTTTCTCCAAACATAAGAAGATGGCACCAAAACATTTCAAAATTGGATTTTTTCATTATTATTATTATTTAAATATTTAATATATGACTTACCTTGGTCTTTCTATATGCTGTATACCAGATTTTTTACACGATTAACCTTATGTATAGTTATTGCAAATATGTTAATGTAATTTTAAAATTATTTAATGTTCTATAATCCAGAATCACCTAATAGTACTGACTCTGGATTAAAGAAATTATGCAGCAATAATAATAATGCTTTGTGGTAATTTTTTAAATAAACTCAAGTCTCGTTCAAGTTCTTTTTGTAAAATAATTACAAAATTAATCAGGTTAATTAACAAAAAAATCAGCCTAACAGATGGCTATTGGTTGCGGCAACATCAGGGATTGCATCTGAGCGAAAGGTTGGCTGATCGTTGAACTAAAGATTTGAAATATAACAGGCTAGTGGATCTGCTGGCACATGTAATAACAACGAAACAGGTTTTTAAGAGTGAAACAGAATTTCCTTTCTTCGTCCAAATATGTCTAAAAGGTTTTAAATAATTAATAAAAGTACATATACAACTTTATTAGATACCAAGTTGGCTGTTTGTGCTATTGACCAAAAATTTTTACTTTTATAAAAAAATAAAATGTCATTCATTCATCAAAGATTCAGAATTTTTTCTAATTATACAAATTCCAACTCATAAATAATATTTTAATTTACACATATCCTGGTTTTCTCTTATTATGATTTTCGTAATAGGTTCATCAATTATACTAGAACGTTCTCAAAATGTATTCAAAATTCGTATGCAGTTTAAACCTAAAAATTTTTTTTATCACTGTTGATCTTTAAGATATTGCAGTCATAAATGTGTGTTACTTTTAAAATGCTCTTAACTATAAATAATGCCTTGAAGAAGCATAAAAACCTCATAATTATATTTGAGGTTTTTATGCATCTTCAAGGCATTATTTATAAGGCATTATTTATATTCAAGGCATTCTTCAATCATAATTTTATAATCATAATCATAAATATGTATTATATTACATAAAACTGCTGTCTGACAAATGTTTTAATTTTTTTTAGCCTTTAAAAAAAGGGTTAAGTCTGTATTTATGACGAGCATGTAAAAAGTATCTTTAAAGCTATTCATACATGTATTACTTGCATTATCATATGCACTCATGTTATTATAATTTGCAGTAGAGCCTTTAGTAACTGGTAATTATAAACACTGAAGTTTACAGCAATAAATTAAAAGGTGTCTCATTTGAAAGAATGCTATTCAAGTTGATGATTCATGTTGAAAATTAAAAAATAAATAAACAAACGAGATTTTTAGAATACAGATATCTTCAGTTTGGCAAAATTTTCAACAGCAATTTTGGTGAAACTCTGATTTTGAGCCAGAAATGAAATAAAACCAAATTTTTGGTCAATCTCTAATAATAAAAATAAAATTTAATAATAATCTATTTTCTTATAAATTTCAACGAATTTCTTTATTTTGTACCAATTATTTCAGAATTTTGGTTGGTTCTAGAATTATTGATTCAAATTGCTCATAATTTTTTTGATGGAGTTAAAAGAAATAGTTACCAATTTTTATTTTAACAAATGAATCTAAAACTGTCCTCTCTAAAGATTTTAGATTTGTGAATATTAATATTCAAGAGTAGAAATGTAAAGTATTAGAATCTCCAATTAAAAAAAATCTTTGATTTGATTTGATAATATGAATTCAGTTTTTCCAACTGAGTCAGAAATTTCATAACTGGGATTCAAACCCAGAACTTACACTGCCAATGATCTGGCTGCCAATGACCGATGGGTATATCTCACTCATATAATTTTATTGGTAACAGCATCTGGACAGCAATTTATTTTTTCAGATCAGAGGACTTTCTCATAATGCGCCAATGAAGAAATAATTTCTCATTCTGCCACTATCATCCCGAAATTCATTCCAATTTTCAGGGCTGTTTTCATCGTAATTCAGCCGATTACTATAGGCAGCTGGAAAGCTTTCGTTTTGTCGGTTTAAGATGGCATTTATGTATGGAACCTTTGTATATGAAGATAGAGAGATCTAATTTTTGTTAAATATACTGTCAGAACCAGTTAAGGCGCTCATGTTTAATACATGGACCACATAATGCACAGATTTTTTGTTAATATAAAAATATCTTGTTTAATAGCTAAACATTAATTATGCGATCCCACTTAAGGCTCCTGTCCTTATCAGATGAAGAACTTGCGAACTAATGCTAATCTTATGGGGAGGCTATTTGCTGATATCACATTCACATTTTGGCATTTTTAAATATTTTTTGTTGTATTTGATAGTTGAGATGCATCTCTACATCGCTCTTTTTTCACATTCTCGATTTTTTATAAAGTTACATTCACTTGAGAAACCGGTTCTGAAAATATTACTAATATGAAATAATGGTAAATATTTGAATGAAGAAACCATGTTAAATGAACAAAACTAATTATATATGGGCTGATCATTAAAGTAATTAATTAATTCCTGATAAAACATTTAGTGAGAAAAATGTTTTAACATCCTGATCTGATATGTCATAAAAATTGCTGATTTTAAACGAGTTACTGAGATTTTGAACGTATGTTATATCGGTTATGTTTAATAGTACGATATAAGCAATATATATATATATATATATATATATATATATATATATATATTTGAAGATTAGGCAATGAGATTGCAGTTGTATAATTAATTTACTTTTTCAAAGATTCACTTTCTTTTTTCTAAACTAACAATAATTTTTACACAAAGGTTAATCAAAATATTTTTTCTCATATTTAAAAAGAAGGACAGATTATAATAGTATTCATTATCACAAATATCAAAGATAAATTTGTTACTGGCTCCTAAGATTTAAAATTTTTCTTCTGTACAAAAAAAATAAATAGTCTGACTGGAAATTTATGTTTGTTGTTTTAAATCTGATTGCAACATTAATTATCAACCCACATCTGTTTTCAGTTATTATTCCTGTTGGTCTTATAAAAGGAACCAATGAGTTAAAATTTAAATACAATTAAATTTTACTCAAATATATGCAAAATTTACCATTCTTAGCTGAACACATGTAAATGAAAACCTTAAAGTTGATTCAAACCATTAGATGGGAAAATAAGCTCAGCTCCTTCAACATTATTAAAATCATGTTTAATACACGATCCCGTTTAAAAAAAAACTTTTGCCCACTCCCTTCAAACACGTCTTAACCGGGTTTCAACTGTACATCTGCATTTTATAAGTGATAATTTGTTTATTTTAAATTTTGTTACATTGATTACTAGTAATAAATTTACCTTCAATTCAATGTAAGATAATTATGAATGAATTATAGTTTTTTAATTATTTGTCTGATATAACTTGTAGGGGAGACTAGGGATGGTTAAACATATGAGGCTTGACTCACCCATCCATTTCCCTATTTAAATGTGTTTCAGCCTTTTATTGCCAGATGCAGTAACATAACTAAGAAGGTGACACCCAGGGTGGATGTAAATGGTGTCAACATACCCACGATGTCGTCACTCCGCTCCCACCCCCTAATCTGCCATATTTTTCATTCACAATTCTACGTTATTACAGATAAAATTTCATCATTTTTGCATACCTATTGTGATTTTATAGATAATTCAAAGAAATTGATACAAAATTGTAATTTAAATCCAAAATACTAAAAAAAATTGATACATGTATGTGAAAGCTTATTTTGATTTTGATTTTTTAACAAAACTTCTATAAACTTATACTGTATTTCTTTATTAAAATTAACTTATTATTTTTTCCATGATTATTACTTCATTTTTGAACTATTATTTCAAAAAATTACCTGTTTGCATAGTTTTGAGACACATTACAGTTTACAACCTAAAGTTTATGCTTTCTTGGAATTCAAGGGTGCAGACACAGATTAAAGTATAGATCTTTTAAAATAGACTATACTGTATGTGAGTGCAATCACTTAAAAAAAGGGAGACCAAAGAAACGCACGGCATCTATAACACAGGAAATTACAAAACCTTACCTTATTTACCTTCAGATTTCCCAAATTACAAACCACAGGGGCGATTCAAAACTCATTCATTAGTTCGCATAAGTCAATGCGGTGCCTATTCGAAGAAAAAAAAATCTTTTCTTTTTAAAGTTTGCTTTTGTTCCCATTCATTGGAAAGGTGGGTTTCTGTTCCTGGTGCATATGTTATTTAGAAACACCATTCTGTGTAAAATTTTAATTTCTCCAAGAAAAGAAAATTAACTCTGTTGTATGATGCGCTACAAATTTAATTTTATTCCAGAATTTTTTCCAAAGTTTTACAAGATTATACATATATACATACATGTATATATATATATATATTTACGTATAA
>CAXHSM010001518.1:2904515-2940716 GCA_964019185.1 Maratus speculifer
TCATACTGTTTAACATATTTTTTTTAAATACAGTCAAGGATCTATAATATGCGGACCCATTATCTGCAATTTTCTATAATCCGCGTTACTTTACGAATGTAAACAATGAAATAAACAGTAAAAAAAGTTTACAAATCCATGATCCAAAAATGATTTTTTAAAAACAAATAATAAAATATTAATAAAAATCAAATAGAACATGGATTTTTTTTAATGTACTCTTTTATTTTATTAACAGTAAAAAATAAACTGTATTACAGAACACACCTAAGCTTACTGAGCATTCAAAATGCCAAATTTTGAGTCATAGATATTTCAGTTTGTGTAAGTTCAGGAGAATGATGAGTGATGTGATTTCAGTGCAAACCAATGAAAACATACTATTTTATGTGCTTGTCTTGTGTCCTAGCAGTAACACAGCGACATCTGAGAATTAGATATTATGGGTTGGAAAGGTCAAATCAATATAACCGATCATAGTGATTGATTGCAGAAGTTTCGCTAATGTTACAAAAGGCAAATGGGAACCATTAATTCCAGGTGAACTCTGATTGATTTCTCACGATCCGATCTTTCTGGAAACTAAGCTTTAGCCGGAGAGCTCTTTTTTTTCATTCTATTTACATTCTCAATTCAGCAACAAGCACAGTTGAATAGTTGATGCTTATGAATTAAGGCTCACGTGTCATCTCGTATTGATTTTATTTTTTACTCTAATGCATATGCAATGTGCAAAATGAATAACGGAGAGCATAGTAATGGTGCTTCAAGTTCTTCAGCAGCTTAAAGATCCCACACATCGCTCATATACAGTCAAAGATCTATAATCCGCACAAGTTGAGGCCAAAGGTTGTGCAGATTATGGAATTTTGCGGATTATAGAGTACAATGGATTATGTGTGATTTTATCATTCTTAGACAGCATTTTAATTCTACAATCAGTATAATATGGAAAGATAAATATGAAATCTAGTAATTAATTTAAAAAGTAATCTAAAAAAATGCATTTTTAAAGTTATTTTACTTTTTAAAATCGCCTCCTCCCCACTTTATAAAGAATGAAATTTTCAAAAAATCCCGAGAAAGCGCCCTCCCTCTCTATTCTCAAAGGCGATTGAGAATGAGAGGAATCATTATGAAATGAATGAATCATGAATCTTTGATGAAACGTGCATTTTTTCGAGATTCTTTTAATTGATTTCATGCTTGTTTTGGATTTTTTTTACAAATTTCTCCTTTTTTTCTGCGTTTTTTCAACAGATTTTACATTTAAAAAAAAACAATTTTTTTCAAGTATCAAAATTTATGATTCATTCATTTCATCATGATTCATTCCTGTAAATTTTGTTGAACGGCCGCGGAAAAATCCCGTGTAAGCGCCCCTTTCTAACTATTGTACGTTTTTTCGTCACGTTTGAATACTTAGTTCTCAGCTTGTGCTGTGTTTACTGTTAGGGCGCGCGATGCACACAAAATAGTGCGTTTTCAATGGTTATTTACTCTCCTGAACTTGCACAAACTGGAATAGCCACGAATGAACAGTCGTCAATTCGAACGTTCAGTAAGCTTAGGCACGTTCCGTAATACAGTTTAGTTTTTTACTGTCAATAAAATAAAAGAGTAAATTAAAAAAAATACATATTTTATTATGATTTTTATTACATTTTTTATTATTTGTTAAAAAAATCATTTTTGGATCACGGATTTGTAATTTTTTTAACTGTTTATTTCATTGTTTACATTCGTAAAGTAACGCGGATTATGGGAAATTGCGGATTATGGGTCCGCGGATTATAGATCCTCGACTGTACTTGTTTTTAATATAACTCTTTTATTTCATTTACAGTAACAACAAACTGTATTACAGAACATATGTAATTATTTTTATTTAAATGCACGTATGTATATCATTTAAAAAAAATAAAATAACTTTAAAAATGCATTTTTTGAGATTACTTATTAAATTAATTGCTAGATTTCATATTTATCTTTCCATATTATACTGATTATAAAAATAAAATGCTATTTAAGAATAATAAAATGGCGCATACTCTTATGTACTCTATAATCAACAAAATTCCATAATCCGCATAACCTTTTGGCCCCAACTTGTGCGGATTATAGATCTTTGACTGTAGTTTATTTTTATTGGGGTTTTGCTCATCTGATGAAACTCTATTCGTCTGTGTCCTCTGTCTGTCTATCTGGTCATCACACTGTACACAAAAACTATGTAAGTCAGAGAGTTCAGAATTTTGTGTACTTAAGCTGAAAACCTCTTGTCATACAACAAATCATAAAATTGTGAAAAAGGCTATTATTTTAATTAAAATATTTTTTTTTAATATCATCAGTTAATTTTTTTTTGTTTTTTTCTTCTAATTGTTGCACACAAATTTAGGTAAATATAAAAATTATTATGTATGTAACATAAATTGATGAATTAAATAAATCACATGAAAAATGTGCTTAATGTGCTTATTTGTTTTTATTTCATCATGTTACATTATTTATCGCCTATTTTGACATGCGAAGTTAAATATTTTTTAAATTTATTAAATTACTATTCATTTAAATTACTAGATGCCTCTGGTGGCCAGTTTTTATTTTAAATTTCAAATTTTCTAACAATTTTGAATTTTGGACTTAAATAATTTGATTTGGGCATTTTTATGTTGATTAAAATAAATAACTTCCTTCTATAATTATTTTAAAATTAAATTTATTTTATTGGCACTACCATCTGTATAAAAATTTTATGATTATTAATTTACAATTCAGATTTATTTATTAAAGAACAAGTTGTTTTGAAAGAAATATTAAATGAAATCCTCTGTGCAATCTGCAATCCCACTTGCTCAGTTGTTTTTTATAGTTTTTTGCTATTTATTTGTTATGTTCATTTATTATGTTTTATTTATTAATTTACTTTTTATTATTTACTATTCTTAGCTGTTTTATGCATACTTAATGATGTTTAATTTAGGGATGTACCGGATATCCGGCCAATATCCGGTTGATTTTTCAATATACGAAATATCATCGGATATCCAGATCACAATCACTGGATATCCAACTTCTCTATCGGATATCCGGCAGAATGCAGCAAAGCAAATATAGGTGAATAACAGCAATCGTTTGATCCCAAACAATGCTGAAAAACTTTTGTTTATAATGCAAAAGATGAAATAATAAGTTCCCTATCAGTGAGTAAAAGGTAATTCTTAAAAGCTTAAAAAATTGTCAGCTTTCCTTACTCTTTATATTTAAATTCTTTAATAAATTCAAGAATTTACATTTATATCTTTTAGAAAATTGTATATTTACTTTCATATTGTAAAACAAAATTTGAAGTCAAAATAGCAAATAAAGCCTTTTTGTAAAAATGTATAAAGATAGAAAACCAACATTTAGAAATGATCAAATAATGCATGAAAAGGTAGCAAACAGCTGTTTTGAATCTATTATCGAGATTCTTCATCAGTACAAGACTCAGCATGTAGAAAAAGCTAAACTGAGCAAAGCGACAGAGAAGCGCAGGCTTATATACCAATTAAAGGAGCGAATGTTAGTAGATTTCAAATGGCTGTTTGCTACTTTTACATGCATTATTTATGCCTTTTTAAATATTGGTTTTCTGTCTTTAGTCTTTATAAAATTTGAAATTGTTTAATAAACTATGATTTTATTAATTTTCTTTCTTTCGCTTAATTTAAATAATGGGTTAATTGGTTTTTAAGTTAAACAACTAAACAAACATTTTTTACTTACTTCTATCTATGATAGAAGAAAGTAATGTAATTAATTTTTTTTGACGAATTTAGATGTTTTAGGGATCCAACATCCCAAAAAACATTTATTCAAAACCTGTCTGTCCCAGTGTCGCCATCATATCATCAAAAAGTGTATGAAGTTATACATAGAATGAACCAAAAATGTATGTATGTTTTTGGCAGTAGCCAGCAGGGTCCATCTTTAATATGGAAACATTTCGCTGTAAGGCGGTGCTGTAATCACAATTTTTGTTCCATTTACATTATTCTACATCAAACACTGTATGAAGTTATGCATAGAATTGAACCAAATTTCTTTGTATATGTTTCTAGGAATGGCTGTCAGGTCTTCCTTCAATTTGAAAATATTTCATCACAAGATGGTACTGTAATAATGATTTTTAACTCACAGGCTATCGAAGCCTGAGAGCTTATATGTGCCCACCCATTCTATATACATATGTAAGTATGTATGTACATGCGTAACGCTATAACTCCTGATAAAAATATGAAATTCACTTAAAATTATGAGTATAGGTATATTCTGATATTTCACTTCCCTGATTAGTTTTGAAAGTTCAATCGATAAGTATTAGTGGGGGGAGGGGGGGAACAGGGCTAATACTTCTCTTAATTTATATCAATGGGTTTTTCATCCAGTATTATCAGTTTTTGCTCAAAATTTTAGACATAAGATCATTCTGATGAAGTGCCACTGTGATTAGTATTATCTGGTCATTGGATAAGTATAAAAAGGCAAAACAGCATGCTAATTCCCCACCCTTAACTTCGATAATTAGGTTTTTCATGCAGATTTATCAGATTTCATTCAAATTTTAGTTATAGAAACATTCTGATGAGCGAACCGCCATAATTAGTTTTGGAAGTTCATTGGATAAGTGTAAAGAGGAGGAACGGGGGGCTTATCCCCCACCTTTAATTTATATAAATGGATTTTTCATGCAAAATTATTAGATTTCATTCAAGTTTTAGACACAGGATCATTCTGATGAGGACACCTCCATGATCAGGTTTGCGATTTCATTGGATAAGTCTAAGAGGAGGAAAATGGGAGCTAACTCTCCCCCCCCCCTTTAATTTAGTTTAATGGGTTTTTCACACACAATTTACCGATTTTTCAAAATTTGGATATAGGTTCATTCTGATAAGGCACTTCCCTGATTTGTTTTGGGAGTTCATTTGATAAGTACAAATGGGGGATCGGTGGGACTACCCTCTTAATTTAGATAACTGATTTATCTTGCAGAATTAACCAATTTTCTATAATATTTGGATACAGGTTCATACTGATAAGATACTTCCCTAATTAGCTGTGGGGTTCTTTTTTTAAAACATAAGAGGGATACGGGCGATTACCTCAAACCCCCTTAAATTTGATAAATGTGTTTTTATGCAGAATTACCCTATTTGCTTTAAATTTTGGATGTACATTCTTTTTGATAAGGCAAATTTCTGAGTAGTTTTGGAAGTTTAATGGTTAAGTATAAAGAAGGGGGATAACTCTTCTTAAATTATATAAATGGGTTTTTTATGAAGAATTATTCGATTTGCTATGAATTTCGGATATAGGTTTTTTATGTGATAAAGCATATCCTTGATTAGTTTAGGGTATTCAATGATTAAGTATAAAATGGGGAAATAGGGGAGAGCTATTTCCCCCCTTAAATTGTTTTTCAAACGTTTTTGAATTGGCAGTTCATGCAGCAATGGGAATTTCGTATATTGTCAAAACTGACTATTCGCAAACAGCTGATGTATAGCAGAATAACAAAAAAAATATTAATTTTAATAAACATCATGATCGAGATTAACTCATTCTTAATCTAAGTATTGACTGCAGCAAAAATTCTAGATAAAATCGAAGTTGGTATGATATTGAACTAACAATATTGATGTAGTATTAATATTTGTAAATATTTTTTGAAATATTCAGATCTATGAAATAGAAGAGAGTCTTGGGATTGGTGCATCTAACTAGTTATTTTCGTGATTTCATTACAAATAATTAAAATTAATTTTTTTTTTCTAAATTTCAAAGTAATTTAACTTAAAATAAAATTAAATGTAGCTTAAGGTAAAGCAGTATTGAATAATTAAAGCATGAAAAAAATCATCAATTAAACCTATATTTGGAGATAACTCTTCAAACATTGGTATATTAGTAAAACTTTTATGTTTACATTATAAAAGGATGATATGCATTTCTATGTGAAAATGCTTTACAATTATAGACATAATAATAAACGTGTGATTTTTTTTCTAAAAATTATCAGCATTTCATTATACATATTAGCAATTTTCAGTGGTTCATTGACAAATAAGCAGAGTATTTAAATGTTAGAATTGCATTTTTTTATTCAGTATTATTATTGTACACATACAAGATTTGAATTTAAGGACAGGATGGCAGGATTCACGGACTAAACAATCTTGTGCCATTTTTGTTTCCCTAAAAAATAACTTTTCGAATTTTTTTTCTTTGTGAAGTGACGATGAAATCTCAGGACCGACTGACTATTTTCTTGATATTTTCCTCTATCGATTAACAAATCTCACAGTTTGCTCTTACAACAATTATGCAAAATTCATGATTGTTTTTCTGGGTTTGACTAAAAACTTTTGTAATTTTTTTCACAAAATTTTCCTGCTTGCTCCTCTTACAATTTTTTTTTCTGGAGACCAACTGGCAAATTTCACAAATTTATTTATCTCAAATAATTGACAAATTTAGCTATTTTATTCTGTGACTGATTGGCAAATTTTCCTTTTTGCTTTTGTGACATTCTGATCAAATTAACAATTATTTTCCTGTGTCCATATGAAAAATTTGTGTTTTGTCTTTGTTATTGCCTGACGAATTTCATATTTCCTTGTGAAAGATTAACAAATTTTACGATATTTTACTTTAATTGATTGACGAATTTCGCTATATTTTCCCACTGCTCAAGTTCTCTCAAAGTTCAAATTTTTTCAGACCGGTCGCCAATTTTTAAAAATTTATTTTTGCCATAATGGACAAAAATGGATGAAATCAGCGATATTTTTTCTATGACTCATTTATATATTTTGCAAATATTTTTTCCTGTGCCGAAACAAGAAATAACTAAAAATACATGGTCACTAGAGTCTGAGGGACCGTTCAAGTACTATGTAAGCATATTTTTAGTCATTTTGTACCCCTCCCCCCCTTGTAAGAAAATATAAGCAAATGCTAGACCCCCCCCCCCCCTTTGCTTACGTAAGATTTTATGACAGTTTATACATCAATGCTTCTTGACTTATAAAAAGTTACCAATCAATTACATTATTAATCCTACAAATTTATATAGGCACATAGGGATTGTGATATCAAAATATATAAAATGGTTTTATTATATTGTTGCTTATTGCATTAAACAAATCACAGAGTACAAAATGGTTTAAATATATTGTTATTTATCACATTGAACAATAAAACAAGATATACAAGAAGTCTTAACTTATTTAGGCATTATAACTAAAATTTTTGACATGAATCATACAAACGTTAGACTTACCTAAAATAAAGTCAACTGACCAGTTAATCTGGCAACAGAACCCAGCCACACCGGTTCCTGTGTTTTTCTAGTCTTGCAATGTACTTGACTTCGCACACAATTTAACAGACAACAATAAAAACAAAGGGCGAGTGGGTGATGCGGGTCACGCGACTGCCGACGGATAAGCAAAGAATAAAATCGAAAATAAACGGCAAATTTCGAACGGACTGTAGAACGCTCTTTCCCTATCATACTTTGTTTGCTTGTTGAATTTGAACTGCAGTTGCTTCGTTGTTTAATGCTTACGTCAGAATTGTCGTGACCCCCCCTCCTCCTTGTCAGAAAAAATAAGCAGACTCTGGACTATCCCCTCCCCCTTTAGTGCTTACGTAATACTTGAATTGTCCTTGAGCTCTATCACATGAGTCTGGAATTAGCACTAAACAAAATGAGATTAAATCCTGTGTTGCACATTGGAAAAAAAAGAACAAAGAAAACCTGTTTTTTACAATCAGTGGTTCAAAATTAGATTTTTTCATTTTTCAAAATCATCGCTCATTTCGTCATCAATGGGCTCAATTATCGTACCTCTTTTTTTTATTTAAAAGACGATCTTTCATACAATGTTTCTGTTTGTATTCGTTTTTTTTTTCCATATCTGATAATTTGCACCTGCCTATTTTGTAACTTTTCTACTCTCTTCTTTATTAACATTGACATTTTGATTTCCTATTCAAATAAAAATTCTTCGAAATTTAAAGAATTTCGTAAAATGAATAAATAAAATGTGGACATCCATTGCCCAAAGCAATATGTTTGAATGTTTCCCATTGAGTTATTGAAAATCAGTAAAAACATCATTTTTATGATGACCAAAACATGATTTATGTAATAAGAGTCATATTACATATTATGTCATGAATTAAACATAAATATTCCTGGACGAATCCTAAACAAAATAAAATGCGGAACACCACAAACTCCATTCTCGACCGATAACAACAACCGTTTTTTAAATGATTTAAAAAAATATTAACTTCAAGGAAACTTATTTAGAAACAATAAAGAGTTTATGTGCATAGTTCACAGAAATTAGGGCATGACTTTTTTAAATAAACCATTTTTCATATAATAGAAGAAACCTACTGACTATGTCCTTTTCAGAATTTCATATGGGTTTAAAATTCCAATGCATAGTAGAACATAATTCAATTAGCTAAAATGTCAGGGATTACAGTATTGAGGATAATTCCACTAAGGGATATATAATCACCGAAGGGTATTGACAATACAATCACCTACATGCATTATTCTTGAAAGCAAATTAAAATTGAATGTTCATCAGCTTTTACAAAATTAAGGAAAAAAATAAGAGGAAAAAAGCATAACCAAGTATTTCGATAATTCAATGTGTTAGAAAAGTTGCTTTGTTTTGTTTGTCAAAAGTGTGACCTATAAAAGATTCTAATCAACACAAAATCGAATAAAATCTAAATTAAAAAATTCATTTAGCAACTCAGTTATTAATTGCCCATAACATTGAGTGAAAATTGAAAAATAGATATGATATATATAAGGCTTGATTCTTTTCCTTTGTTTTAATTAAAATAAACATTTTGGATAATTATCTTGAGTTGTTGATTTAAATTATTTCTGTGGAATTCGTCCTGTCGGTATAAATTGTAAATATTTAAGTGGCGTGTAAAAAATAATAGGATTTAGAAAACCTTTTTTCCCTCTCATTTAGTTTAACTCCCCTGCATTTACAAATGTGGGAAACTCTCTCCTACTGGAAAAACATTAATTTCAAGCCTTAATAGTCAAATATATGTAGTTTCTGTAAAATATATTGCAATATGTTTAAAATGTTATAATGGTGTGTGAAACATGTTTACAATTTATTATATGAGATGGCATTGTATAAAGAAATAAACGAACATTCACCATAACTAAAAATATATTTAGTACCGGATATCCGAATTCGGCAGGAAAATTGGTTATGCCGGACATCCGGTATTCGATATCCGGCAAAATCAGTATCTGGTGCATCCCTACTTTAGATATATGACGGGAAAAGTTTAAAAAAAAAGTATCTTCATTTTTTCAGTTACACTGCTTGCTCTTTAACATTGACTGGATAATAAAAAACAGCATTGTCTAAAGAATGTTTATAATTAGAACTCATATATTAATATTTAACAAAGATGAATTCAGATGACATATTATAAAAATGTATATTTGTTTATGAATTGACGTAAAATCCAGTCTGTGTTGTGATAGCTGATAGCTGTTTTTATGATTGACTTAGTAAAACGAATTATACAGTTGGAGATCAGTTCGATATAAAACAGTAAAGTAAAACATGTCACTGCCTTCCAGCATAGTACAAATTGAAATAAACATTATTTCGTTAAAATAGACAGTGTTTTCATGAAAGTTTCAAAATAATTTTATTAATCGCAAATGCATCCTAATTTCCACAGTAGCACATAATCCACTGGTGTCAATTTCCTAGTGTTTTGTAAAAAAAAAAAAAAAAAAAAAAAAAAAAGTTATATAATTCAATAATGAAATTTTCAGAAAAAAAAGTTCTCAAGAACCACAATACTAATGTTCAGTCATAATGTAAAAACACTATGGAAAATATTTTATTATTTAACTTTTGTATTTAATACAACAATTTATAAATAAATATTAAATAAAAAATTTAAAATTCAGTACAAAGATATCTGCAATTCTATTATACATAAGTAAGGATAAATTTGTAGATATACACGAATTGGTACAAATATTATAAATAAATTAATAACTTAAATCTATGTGTATATGAAATATAAAATACTGTTAGAATGGACTCTATCAAAACCTCACAGCTTAGGACCAAATGTTTTACAGATTCTAGAAATTTGTGGATTTCTGGTCATTACTTTACCTACATTTTTAAACAGTAATTACTGAATGTAATTAATAATGCAATCAAAATTAGAATGAATGCTTATAATATAGTAAAATATTGAAATAAGCAAAGTAATAAACTAAAATAATAAAAATTTAGATAATTTCAAAAATGATTAAAATATTAAATGCAAATGTTAAAAATCAATGACGCATAAATAAATATTTATTATAAAGATGAAATGTGTTTTTTCTAAATTATTCAGTGTTACATGCCACATAAATGTACACTACTAATTTACATCAAAATAATAAAATAAGGGAGTTTTATTTTAGATTTAGATGGACTTGATATCCAAAAAACCTTAATTAATACATAAATATATTTGATAAGAATATTGTGATTACCGATGATATCAGCAATAACTTGCATTGTTTCAGAAATTTTATTCTTCCTTCGTATAAAAAAATAAAAATTCAGTAATATTAAATAAAATTACAGAATAAAATGAATATGGCATTAATAATAATAATAATAATAATAATAATAAAATTTTGTCCCTACGTCGGAAATGAAAGTTTCGTTGTTTACATGAATATATTATGCACGGATTTGAGGGTTGTAATATTTTTTCCCTTATTTTTATTTTAATACGATTCTCTCTTGATGACTATAAATTTGAACATCTGAATGAACTACGAAAAAACATCGAAAATCAAGCAAGCATCATTCCAGAATACACTAATATTATATTTCTTAATAAAAAATTAAATAAAAAATATACAGTACCAAAAAAATTTAATCAAAGTATTTAATTTAAAAGCTAATGATGATTCGATAAGTTGCTCTGTTTTTAATTTAATATTTATTCAAAAATTTTAAAAATGAAAAAAGAAATTTATCCATTATGTTACACCACATGAATGTAAACAGTACTTTATAATTTATAATGTAGACTGAAAAAAATCTGATTTTCCTAAGGATAAAATAACCTTTTTAAATTTATAAAAATTGAAAGAATTAAAATTGAATTCGAGCTGTTTTAATGATTCTTCTAGTAATTTTGTATTTATTCGTATTTAGAGTTTCGTCGGTAGTATTGCATTTATAGTCAATTTCATGAGCTATTTAAGCATTTTTTGCCGTTTTTTAACCACTTAACCGGCTGCCCCGAGATAAGTTGGAGGTAAAAGCACTGTTTCCCCATACCCTTCGCCGGTTAAGTGGTTAAGGATTTCCTCCGAAAGTTCATCACAAACTTCTTTTATCCACTCACATATTTTTGTATATAATGTACCATCATTTTTTGCCCTTTTCGTTGGTTTCATTCTTTTTACTTTTGTACTTTTGAGAAAAGCTGCTTTTGAAAAATAGCAGAACTGGCCCATACTTCTTCAATTATCTCAAGGTTGGGGGCTAAAACAATCTATGTAGTATTATCATGGGGAACATTATTATTACACATATTATTTCAAACATCGGCCATTGGGGGGCATTTTGCTATACTCTTTTCGATTGTATTGAGTGAACGTAAGATTAATATTCGTAAATAGTGGTAGCTGGGGTATAAGTAGTTATTTTAAAATTGTCATGTTTGTGCACACTGTAAATTTTCTTAGCCATTGCAGACAATGCTATCCTATATATATCCTATGCAAACATATTTTCTTTTGTGAAATTTTTATATCAATTTTTCAAATTTTTATCAAAAGAATAAAGATCTGATTGAAAAAGATAAGTATTCAATTCGTGTTCTATACTAAGCTAGGACAATTTCGAAAGATTAAATTTTTCGAAAGAGATTTTAAAATAATGTAAATTTATATGAAAAATCTGAATTAATTTTCTGTTTTTTTCTTGTTTTTTAGATCCAAAACAAGATCAAGAACATTGATTTTCACAATTGAAGATTTAAAACTATTTTTTCAGAAAAAAGAAACAGTTACTTTTTATAAACACACCTAGAAGAAAATTTCAATTTTTGAAGAATCGCATTTTATGAAGAAAATGTCAACAACTCGGCTTCAGTCTGAAACCGATGAGAAACCCTTTTTTGTGGAATGTCTTCTAAAGGATTGTCTGATAGTAGTTGTCCTAAACAACATCTTTGTGCCAATCAAAAGGAGAGGCTGTTTGTTTGTGAAGTCTGTTCAAAAGCATTTTCTAGCAATGGAAACCTTAAAAGACATAATCGAACACACACAAATGAGAAACCATTTATTTGTAAAATATGTTTGAAAGGATTTTCTGACAAGGGAAATCTTAAAAAACATCTTCGAATGCATAACAATGAAAGACCATTTGTTTGTGAAGTATGCTCGAAAACATTTTCTCGAAACAATTATCTTAGAGACCACCTTCGAATACACAGAAATGAGAAGCTATTTTCTTGTGAAATATGCTTGAAAACGTTTTCTCAAAAAGGTTCTGTTAAAAAACACCTTCGAATACATACAAATGAGAAGCCATTTGTTTGCGAAATTTGTTTTAAAGGATTTTCTGGTGGTAGTGCTCTTACAAGACACCTCCGAGTACATACAAAAGAAAAACCATTTATTTGTGAAATATGTTTGAAAGGATTTTCTGAAAGCGGTTCTCTTAGAATTCATATACGTATACATACGAATGAGAAACCTTATATGTGTGAAATGTGTTCAAAAAGATTTTCTGACAAAAGTACTTTTAGAAAACATCTACAAGTACACGCTAAAAAGGAATAATTTGTTTGTAAAAGGTATGAAAAAAATTCTCATTAGTCAAGTTAACTAAAATCATTCAATGCATACAACTCAGAATCCATTTATTCAAAAATATGTATGAAAAGATTTCTTCAAAGTAGTGCTCTTTAAGCTCATCTTCAAATACATATAAAGAAATCATTTATTTGTTAATTATGCTTTAAAAGATTTTCTGAAAGAGGAAATCTTAAAAGACATTTGTGAATACACACAGGTGAGAAACAATTTGTTTGTGAAATATGTATTAACTCTTTAAGCGAATCAATATGAGGAGAATTTCTACCCGAAAAAAATCTTACACTACTAGTACAATGTTTCCCTAATAAGTTCTGTTCAAAGAAGATGCACGAAAACATTCAAAACAGGATGTTCTTCTCTCCCTTTTCAGTGATTAGTTAATCTTTTGCTTCTGTACTGAGGACGGGATGCTGAACTGAAGGAACTTACGTTTGTATGCTGAAGAATTAGCAATATGCGTGGGAAAGACTTGGAGAAGGAAGCTTTCTTTTCAAATATGATGTTGAATACCGTGAAAGAGTTTTTTACTATTTCAAATCTTACACAGAAATGTGGATTTTCTAAGATAAAGATACTTATGTGATACATAAAACACAGAAAACCTATAATTATAAATGATTATTAACATTTGCACATTTTTAAAAATCTAAATCCTAATTTAGTATTCGATATTTGCTTCATTACTATGGATTTCGTTCATTTTATCTTGTAAAAGTATAATTTCTTTTAATATTACATAGCACGATACAATATTATACATCGTTATAGTTAAGTTTTTTTTATTTTTTTTTATTTTAATTATTTTAATCGTTTTTAACGAGAGAAAAAAATAAATGCTAATAGAAATGAATATGAAAACACTTATTTTATGATCTACGTCTTGAACAATTAGAGGTATAAAAACCTACTTCATGATTTTTCAATAATATCTTTAAAACATATTTTTGCTTATAAAGTGACAACCTTTTAAACGCTATTTCAATAAACTGAAATTGTTTGATCTTTTATTCTATCTTATTCCTCTTTGCATTATTTTTTAAAGGGAAGACATGAAGGTTAAATTTTAAGTTAATTTATACAGAAAAGATTGATTTCATTCAAATGTACACTAATGCAAAATACTTTTAAAGTGAGTTAAGTTATAGTCTCTGATAAAAAGAAATAAATCTATACATCTATAATTATATTTCTGTTGCAGTTGAAAGTGACATATTTTGAAAATCATTTGATATACTTATAATGAGTACTATGCTGTAGATGTACTGCACTCACCACAATAAGTCATTAATGACTTACAAATAATGACATTTTAAAAAGTCCTACTAATATATCAGTTTTAAAAGCTTTAGTTATGTCATTTTTTACTAAATAAAAATATGATAGCACTTTAAGAATAGTCCAAATCATATTAAGATTTAATTTGGGGTAATAATAATAAAATAACAATAATTATAAAACATTAAGCAAACTAATGAATGTATGTTTTTTTTGCCATAATATTCAACTAGTTTACTATCGAACCGTACGTAAACAAATTTAATTCAAATATATTAAATTATTTACTGTGTCAGTTCTAAAAAATATCATTTTTTCTGCGTGAAAATAATAACAGCTCTTAAGGGTATGTAAACAAAAGTAAAAATAAATATATAACTAAACAATCAAAACACTCTTACTTTACAGTTTCAAAGAATTTTTAAAAATTAATAAATTATATTCAAAATCAATTCATCATGCTAACAAAATTCATTTTAATGAATCGTAAGTTTGTTTTGTTTAACCAAAAAATGTGGGGGGGGGGAGTAAGAACAGTCTGTCTTGCCAAGAATATGTACACTAGGGTGGTCACAAGAAATCAATATTGGAATTTTTACGGGGGACCTCCCCCCCCCCCACAAAAAGTTGCCAGTTGGCTAGAAAATGAGACTGGCAAAGTTTCAGCTCATTTGAATAATATTAACCCATGCCTCATTGAGGTCAAAGTTTGAACAAAATATTATTTTTCACAAAAAAGTGGTGTTTTTCCTTCAAGAAATGAATATATCTGAAGCTAGAAACATAATGTTGATCTCGTTTGATAAAAATTGTTTTTGCTTTGAAAAACCACACACCATTTTTTTGTAAAAAATTTTAGATTTAAACATATATGCATTTTTTGAAACTGGACTCGGTGTGAATTCTAAAAATGGACTTGTTATGAAAATGAGAAAAAAAGACCATAACATTCCATTTCATAGTCTTTTCATCTTTTTTTGTTTCCATGTTGCACATAGTAAAAGGTTTAATTAAAAATAAATTCTAAGTAAAGGAAAAATAAATGATATTTAAACTGAAAGAATTGAAAAGGAAAAAAGAGCAAACAAAGTATAAAAAATAAAATAAATAGTTTTCAACTACATTTTATATTTAAAGTTGGCATATAAGAAAGAAAGCAATTTAAGGGAAAAAATATTATTACTTACAACTATCACAGTAAGTCGGTAAGGCTTATATAAAACAGATTTTAAGAATCTTGGAAAGCTTATCTACAGATACAATTTTTACAACAGAAGCTGCTTTTCTTTTTCATTCCTTTTAAGCAGGAATTAAAATTTTGAATTAATTTTATTTCCCTTTAAGTTGTGTCACTAACAACCTTAAAATTATTTTACTATGTTTTCTGTTTTCAAATAATGTTTATTTTTACACAATACATTGAGGTTAGTATTTAAAAATTGTATAGTAATATAAAATCACTTAAAATAATTATAGTTTGAGACAAAATAAAAACATTGATTTCTTTGTTTATAAATAATCCACTTTACACCTATTAATGTTTTTACATTTCTATTATCATCATCATCATTTTCTTCTTTAATTGACATTAATTTTACAGTCATGCTTATTTTGACTTTTCTTTTAAAACTATCATCTAAAAATGAAAATGCTACTTGATCCGAGTTAAGATACCAAAGACAGTTTATCCCTTTAGCGAGTGCTTTGTTTTCAACATATTTAACATTTTTTATAGTCAACAAGTCATTTTATTAATTTTAGGTCTTGATGTGGGGGGGGGGGAGGCAAAATATGAATTGAAGCATTGAAGTGCACTTTATCAATAAATATTGATTATAAAGAAGCAAATTTTTCTAATTTTTTTTCAATGAGAGCTGATCCCTAAAAAGCTATATTTTGTGAGAGTAAACGGTCTGTATCATCCATCTGTTATGATGAATAGCACAAAGGGTTCCGAAAAAATATCTTTGGAGGAAGATATCTTATGAAAATCACGCAAAGTTGGGTAAATAATCATTCTTCGTTTATCTTTGATCACTTTTTAAATATTCTGTAAAAAAACATGTAATTTCCTCTTATATAAATATTTTATATCTAATATTTCATCTTCAATAGCACTTTTATACTTAGTCTCATCCAACTTAGACAACCGAATCTGAATTTTTCTTAAATATCTGGCTGGGGGATAGTGGTTCAGTGTATTGCTCAATTTACAGTCAAAAACTTTTTTTTGGATAATTTCTAAATTATGGTGAATATAGAAAATATTTCTTATAATAATTTCTATAGCAAAATGCTAGTTCTTCTGAAGCGACTCACGTTTACTGCAATGGTATCAAAACATATTGCCTGGATTTTATCAATTTTCAGCCACTCCTTAATTGTTGAAAGTATAGATTTTACCTTAAATATTCCGATAATATTATCAATTTGAAGAACTACTTTTAACTGATCTACATCTCCACAAGTAAAAACACTGTTATTCCCTCTATATTTTTTTTGTTCAGAAAATGAGGAAGCAGTTTACCATCCCAGTGAAAAACAGTTCTAAATCGGAATTTTAAAATCTGATTTTGATCAGCTCAGTTCTTTGTTTTTTAAAATAGCTGTTTGCGCAGTCGTATTTCACTTTTACTTAAAATCTATGGTTAATTGGTAAATGTACTGTAAATCTAGAAACTTTTCTCGTTTTCATTTTCATTTGGCGATTATCGTAAAATAAAAAGTTTAAAACTCGACGGTTGCATTTCTGCTATCATACCGATAGGGGGAAGGATGCGGGAATTTTTCACCTTCTATGAATAGTTAATTATAGTTTGTAACAAAACCATTTTTGCAAAAAAAAGAAAAAAAAATAGAAATTCAGTTGTTCGTTTTAGATACACTTTAACTGCTATACAAATCGAGGAGCTCGTTCTTTTCATGCACAGAACTAAATAGCTAATAATTAACTATAATTCATGAAATATTTTTAAAATTACAAAAATTATTCAATTTATTTTACCCTTTAATGCAAATAATACAAAAAAAAAATAGATCAAGAGTAAGAAAAATTATTCATTTGCCATTTTTGACTTACTTTTAAAAATGCAAATTTTGAAAGTATGGTTCACGAACTGACCTGAAAAATACTAAATGTTATATAAGTTTTATATAAGTTTTAATTAGCGTAAAAATTCAAGGCAACAACATTTTCTATTTAATAAAATAAGAACCAAGTTTCTAAGACAAATAGTTTTCACTTAATGAATGAAAAGCTACAATTTTTTGCCAAAAATCACAAATTTTCGAGAATTCAACTTCGATAAGGCACGGGTTAATATTATTCATTTGAGCTAAAATTTTACCAATATCATTTTTTAACGAATTGGCAACTTTTAGAGGGGTCCGCTTTACGAAGATAAGATTAAAATAAATTTTCCCATGTATCCTGTGACCACCCTAATGCACAGGAATGAAATTCGAATTCGACCCATCTTTGTTTCGGTTAAGCTTTTAATAGTTTATTCGAATTCAGCCTTTTTTGTGATTATGATATATTAAAAGTAATTTTTTCTCAAGTATATTAAATAATAATTAAGTTAAAAGGAAGTTGTTTCAGTATATTTTAAATGCAGGTTTTTGTATTTAATGCTTTTGAAAGTTTAGTAAAAATTTAAATTACTAAGTTGAATTTAATTCTTAAAATACAGTCGAACCTCGTTAACATGAACCACAAGGGGAATCAAAATTTTGTTCATGTTAAGAGTAATTCATGTTATCATTATCAAATCTTTGTATTCCTTTTTATTGGGAACTGTGAAAATAATTCATGTTGAGCGTGTTTATGTTAAAGAGGTTTGAGTGTATTACTCATTTTTGATTGGCTTACATGCCATCTGCTATTATATTAAATGAATTGACAATATCACTATAGATGTATATTTATTGTTTGATATATTCTTTGAGAATTCAAAAGTTTACGATTGGTACTAACATGTTTAAATATATTTCATGTCATTTCTTATTTTTTGCTATGAAATTATCTATTTTGTAAGTCATGTATGTCAACTTTGTGTTTTGTCTTCTAAATAAATGTTTTGCGTCATGATATTTTGTCCTCATTATTTATTTAAATAGCTGCACACGTTGAAAGTCAGAGTGTTTCCAAGTGTTCAAGTTAACCTTCAAAAGTTTTATGTACAAAGCAAATTTTCTTTTAACTCAAATTATTGAAGTATTAATTTGACCTTTTTTCTAAGGTGAATTCTGTTAGTGACATCTTGCTTACACATCACATTGCTGTAGTAATTTAATGTTTGTTTTTGTATGTTGCATGTTTGAATTAACTTCCTAACAACCATTTTTTCATTAAAATAGCAAATAAAGCCTTTGTGCAAAAATGTTTCAGGATAGAAAACAAACGATTATAAATGCACAAATAAAGTAAGGAAAGGAGAGCAAACAGCTGTTTCGAATCTACTAACGAGATTCTTCTTCAGTGCAAAAACTGAGCGAGCTAGACAAAGCAAAACTGAGCAAAGAGACAGAGAGATACATGCTTATATACCCGCTACGGGTACGATCCCACCTAAAGGAAAACAACCAATGAGAAGATAACAGCCTCAACTGGATGGACAAGTAGCGACATGTACCGAAGAACAAACAAAACAAAAACTAAAAAGCGCGGGATAAAAAAAAATAATTAAATTAAAAATTTCCAAATCCTAGGAAAATAATGAGTACTTGATAAGTCATTAACTAAGGAGTGAGAATTTTTAATGATGTGGTAAGCTTCCCAAAAATCAAGATCAAGAATAGAAGGACACTTATGGATGATGGTGGCTGAAGAAAAGTTAAATTTATGTTGTGAAGACCAACAATGTTGAGCAATAGAAGAGCGTTTAAGCTCTTGATTTTTGATATATCTTCTATGTTCAGTTAAACGAAATCTTAGACCAAGTTTAGTGAAGTGCTTAAGATTTAAAAAAGCCATTTTATTAACAGGAGAAAAAATAACATTGAAATCGAAACTTTTTTTTTAAATTTTAGAAACTTGCTGACTGATTTTGAGAAAAAAGGGCAAAACAACCAAAGTATTGGAGTTCGAATTAAAGTTTTTTTTTTCAGACTGGGTTGATTTGTCAATTTTCTATGAATTGATTCTATAATATTAGGGGAATAACCATGATCGACAGCAATGGCTTTTAGATTATTAAGTTCATCACTGGTTAACTGAGGAGTTGAACAAATATTGGAAGCGCGGAAAACAAAAGTTTTAAAAGCCGCAACTTTCTGGTTAGGAGGATGAGAAGAATATCTGTGCGGTGGAAGACTGACCGCAAAAGACTTGCGAAAGACAGTAGTTTGAAAATTATCTTCATTGCGAATAACAAGGACATCAAAAAAAGAAAGGCAGTTGCTTGATTCAACTTCAAAAGTAAATTGAATACAAGAATCAATAGAATTCATGACAGAGAGAATATGATTTATATCTGAATTCATTTCAACCAAAGCATAGATATCATCTACGTAACGAACATAAAACTGAAATTTTAAGACTTCAAACAATTTTATTTCAAAATAGTGCATGTACAAATCGCATAAAATGGGACTAAGAGGATTACCCATAGCCAAACCGTCAGTCATGTGAAAGAAATTCCCGTTAAATACAAAAGTATTTTGAGATAAGCAAGCACGAGTGAGATGAATGAGCTCCTCGATTTCGAGAAAAGAAAAATTAAATTCACAGAGCCTTTTCTTCAAGCAATCTAAAGCCCCTTCGACAGGAACATTAGTAAATAATGATGAAACATCAACATGATTACCATGATTAAACATGATTACCATCATGTGGCCTTGTGGCTTAAAACTGTGAAGTTTCTTAACAAATTCAAAAGGATTCTTAACAGTGAAAAAATTACCGCTTGAGAGAGGAGAAAATAGAAATTTTTTTTTGTAAGTTTATAAGAGGCCGCCGTACCGATATTGGAGACAATGGGTCTAAAAGGAATGTCTCGTTTATGGACCTTAGGTAACGCATAAAACCTGGCACAATAAGCAATTGAAGGAATAAGAGACCTCTTTAATTTAGCAAGAATAATGTGTGAAGACTTAATGGCAGATTTAATAGTGTCAATTTCACTAGAGGAAGGGTCTTTGTGGATACCTACATAGGGACCATCATTAATTAATTTCTGGGATTTTTCCAACCATGTAGACTTGTCAAGAACAACAACCTGACCACCTTTGTCAGCTTTAGTTATGATCAAATTCGGATCAGAACATAAACTTTTTAAACAATGTTTAAGTGAACTATTAAGATTTGGCTTATAAACATTAGAATTGAAATCAACAGTATTGGCAATGAGATGCCTAATAGACTCTTTTTGAGAAGGAAAAATAGCGCTATGCTTAAAGGCACGTTCAATAGGAGCAATCAGACGGGGTATTGAAGGAGTAGCAGATATAGAGAAATTGTTGTTTAGTTTGAGAGCACTAAGCTGATTATTACTTTAAGCGACACTAGAAAGATTGACAACAGCATTTTCATTAACAGTAGGTAAATTGTTGGAGTTGTTAACTAAAGAATTATTACAAAGTGTACTAAATTTCTTTTTTAGAACTGAGCAATGAATCGAAGAAGCTTTGAGGACTCTATTCCATGAAATTCTGTTTACAGAATCAAAATCAGGAGTAGAATTAGCAAGAGAGATATGTAAGTAATATAATTCATGCTATATATGAGCAATTTTCTGACGAGTCTCTTGAATCAAAGCTCTTAAAAGAGCTAATTTAGAGCAAAATAAGACCTTATCTATCCTACTTGAATTAAATAAATTACACCGTATTGAAATAAACCTAACTTTTTTGCATCTACAGCCATATAGAAAATGTAAGTGCTCCAAAAACCTATACTTTTTCAGTCGTAAATTACAAAATCTATTGATTTGTGACATAGCAAAGAGAAGAAAAATAAAAGCAACAATAATGGAATCAAGGCCCGTTGACGCCAAATACATTAAAATAGCAAATAAAGCCTTTGTGCAAAAATGTTTAAAGATAGAAAACCAACGATTATAAATGCACAAATAAAGTATGAAAATGTAGCAAACAGTTGTTTTGAATCTACTATGGAGATTCTTCATCATTGCAAAACTCAGTGAGCTAGAAAAAGCAAAACTGAGCAAAAAGACAGAGGGACGCAGTCAAGTTAATAATCATTAATGTATGATTAAATATTTATTATAAAGATAAGATGCATTTTTCATATGAAATTTTCTTTATAAAGATACATTACATGATTCATATCAAAATCATAAAATAAGGAAGTTTTATTTCAGGTTTAGCCAGAGTTAATAACCAAAAAGTTCTGTTAATATATAAATATATTTGGTAAAAAGATTTTGATTATCAGCGATATCAACAATATTTTATTTTTTTCTAAAATAAACTTATTCTTCCTCCATGAAAACACATGAATTCAATAATATTAACAAAAATTACAAATTAAAAAGTGTATGGAATGGATATAAAATCAAAAAATTAAATTTTCTCCCTACATTCATTGTTTACATCTGTAAATTATGCACAGATTTTAGAGAGTTGCTTATTTTAGGTTTGCGGATTTGATAGAGTCTACTGTATTTTGGAATAGAAAAGAAAAAAAATGTTCTCAAGATTTTTGGAATGGAAGGGGAAAATATGTTTTCTAATAAAGGATATGAGCAGGGAATAGTTGTGAAGTATAAAAGGGATTTTCAATTCTCCACGGCATTTGCTTAGCAGGTGCTGCTTTCTTTGAATCTAAATATCAGGGAGAAGGTTTATTTTATTTTCTTCTTTTTTATTATTGTATTTTTAGAAAATGTAAGCTTTTTCTGTTTTTGTAAATTTATTTTATTGTAAAAAAGAGAGAAAAAATAGCACTGTATAATTTGTAAAGATATTTTTTCAGAATTTTAATACAAGTATAATTAAATTTAAAATTGCACTATATGGGAATTTCTTAAAAAGATAATAAAAAATATTTAAAAAGATATTAAGTTACTTTAATTTTTAGTACTTTCAACTGTAAACACAGCCTTTGTCAGAAACTGTTGATATTGAAAAACTGATATTAAAGTCTTATTTTTCAAATGTCACAAAGTTGGTATTAAAAAGGAGTAAAAGACAATTTTTAGATGCAAAAAACATTGGGAAAATTAAATATAAATATTAATGGAAATAGAATATTACTTGTTTTATGATTCTTTAAGCAAACTGGTCCAAATTCTGGAGATGTTGTTCTGGCAATGTAGAAATTTCATATTTTGGAATCGGGTCTATATTGGCACTACTTAGATCTTCCAATTTTATGGGAGGAGTGGTGATTAAATTTATGCCAAAATGAAAAGGTGTAAGTCTGAGTTTTTCGAAAAGTCCTGGTATGTATTTCATTTTGCAATATCTCATATTATTGGGTGGAGCTATTTCTGTTTCCAAAACACAAAAGATCTGAAATACAACCAACCAGCAATGCCCATGTGCCTTGAGGAGTCACCATGAATTAATCATCCAAGAATCAATAGAAATTATTACTGAAAAAAATATTGTTTGTAATGACATTTTATAATACACTTTATATTACTACATATATATTATATTATATTACCACAATATACCCAGAATATGGATCAGGTTGCTTAGAAAATCATAAAATAAGTTAGTTTGCATTTTTTTCAATATCTCTATCTCTATTTTATTTTCCCAATGTTTTGCTCATCTAAGCAATGAACCATGGTAAATTAATAAACTATGTTATGTATTATTATCACTACATTATAGCTTTCATTAGCTATGTCATTCTATATAGGGTCAAAAATTAAGAGTTAATTTAATCAGTATAATTGGCACCATGTTTGGTGAATTTGTACATGACTTGGCTCGGATAATATGTAAGTAACCAATATTCTAGCAAGAGTTACTTTAGTGCTTTTCTAAAAAATAAACAGCACATGATGGTAAAATTTTCCTTTTAAATCCTCAAAAATATCTTTTTTATTTTTAAATATTTGTATTAGAATATAAGAAAATTATATTAACAATAATAGTAAAAAAGATTTCTTAATAATTTAAAGCAATATTTTTATAATGTACTTTATTTATAGTGTGTGTTAGTTACTTACCTGATAGTTGCTAATTGACTAGAAAAGTATTCATTTTATCTGTATACTGAATATATTATATGACTATAAATGTCAGCACAAATGAAAGTTGCAATGCATAAAAATTTGTTTCATCATGCGATTAAATCACCAAGTTCTTGCAAGTTCTAGAATTTTAAAAAAAAGAATAACTAAAGAAACTTATATTATAATTAATTTATTTTAGTAAAGAAGACAGGCTCGGAAACTGATTTAAAAACCTAGTTACTGTTACAACCCAAGTTATTGATTCTGACCATTTTATCACAGCCGCCAATACAAAGAATGAATCACGAAAAAAGAAATCCATCATGAATATCTAATCATGATGCAATTCACGAATCATTCTTTCATTGGCGTCCTGTCTTTTCCGTTGTATGTAATGTCAGGTAATTATGAATATAGAAAATTATGCTACCTAACTGTTTTCTAAAATAAGTTAATACTAAGACAGAGTAATTTTTTTTTTGTTAATATTCAGCTAAAAACTTTACAATTCGCTATTTGATAATGACTACACGAAATTTTAAGTATGACATCGCAATTTTCAATTTTGATGATTTATCTTTGAGTCATTTAAAACATCATTAAAATATTTTTTATGTAGCTGATAATTTCTGTTATTATTTATTTTTAAGTATTTGCAATACGTTAATTTCAATTTATCGCAGAAAATTAATTTGAAGAATTTATTTTTAAATTTAAAGTTTAATTTTAAAACATTGTGTTGCTTATAAACTGAATTTTATTGTATTCTGTTCCATTGAAAGTAAATATTTTTTTAAATAAATGATCGCATGATGAAGTATATCTAAAAAGTTTATCCAAATTTACACTAAAGAAAACATACATTTAAGAAGCCACGGCTGAATCCTAAAATAAGCAAGACACTTCCCAAAGCGATAAATGAGTTTTTATTGTTACCAGTTTGTTTCTTAAATTCTTTTCCAAACTACTGTGTTTTGTTCTTTAGTTGTGACTAGTTTATTGTCTTTTGGATGGTTGAGTTTTTTAAAACCTTTTTGTGTTTAGTTATGTATTTGTGAATCGATGATTTAATTATACTTCTTCAATAGCACAAATAGCATCAATTACACTTCATAAAATACATAACTAAACACAAATCTCACAATAGAAACATATTTTTTAAAAAATTCACCCATCCAAAAGAAAAAAATTTGGTGACACTATTTTGATTGACATGATAAATATTCTTCCCATTATTTTTATCATTCAGTGATACACAAGTATTACAAAAATCGTTTCTCTTACTCTCCCCATTCATTAATTATCAAAAAATGATCCTCCCCCTATAAGACCGCGCATACTTTGCATGATAAAAAATAGTCTTACCTCGAAATATACTTATTCACAAAAATCGCTGCAATATACAGTGAGTAAAAAAAGTATTTGCATGCAGACGATTTTTTGCATAAGTAACCATAGAAAGCAAATTTATACTATTCTATTAATTATTCATTTATTTAAATAAGAAAAAACTCAAAATAACTAGTACCCATTTTCCTTAAACAGTAATATTACACATTTTAAAAAATAAATTAATATTTTCTCTTACCTAAAAAGTATTTGCACACGAAGCATTAACTGTTAAAAAAGGCATTAAATGTGAACATTATGCAAATGTTTAGCATATTAGACCCACACTTTAATGTCGCTTAATATATTAACCGGAGCAGATATTTTGTTGAGTTTTTGCTCTAATGTTGCTGAAAACGTTTGATCTGTCTGTTGCTGTCCGTGAGAAGATTATATTTCTTAACAATTCTGGATTACATTACCGAGGAATAGGTAAAAAAGTTAATTTTAAACTTTTCTAGTTTTCATTATGTAATTCAGAAGAAAAAAGAAACTGGTTCGGTTATAAATAAGTTGCGAACTGGGCGTCCAAGAAAGCTAAATCCCAGGCAAAGGAGAATCATCTTAAATTAATCTTTAAAAAAAAAATGTTTTTTAATGCTTGAGAATTGGTTGTTGATGTCGCTTCAACATCGGGAATAATAGTTAGAACACAATCAATTAGAAATATTCTCCATGACCATGATGCAAATATTTGAGGAAGAGCCCCTCGAAAAAAAAAACACTTAAGTGAAACAAATAGGGTGAAAAGACTTGAATTTGCAAAAGATTATGTCAGCAAACCATTAGAGTTTTGGAAAACTGTTTTTTTTTCAATGAAAGCAAGTTCAGTATTTTTGGCTCAGATGGTAAGAAAACTGTATAACAAAAGCCAAATACTTTTCTTCAAATTAAAAACTTGAAACCAACTGTAACACATGGTGGTGGTCATGTAATGATTTCGGGATGCATTTCTTTTAACGGAGTTGGCAAAATGACCTTTATTGAATTCATTATGAATCCTAAACAATATATTAATATATTGCGAGATCACTTATCTAATAGTGGTCTGAAATTAAGATTTTAAATATTATTTCCAACAGGATAATGATCCAAAACACATTGCATATATTACAAGGTTACGGTTGCTTTATAATGTAAAAAATCAATTAAAAACACCACCACAATCTCCATACCTCAATCTGATTGAAAAATTATGGCATATTTTGAATGTGAAGTTAAGGAAAAAGAAAATTTTTAATAAATCAGAACTTAAGCAAGCTCTTAGGGATGAATGCAAATCAGCAGTGAAACATGTCACAAATTAATAAAATCAATGCCCTGACGATTACAAGCTGTAACTGAAGCAAAGGTCATGCTTACTTAATATTAGCACTGTTTTTAACTTACCTTGTATATATAATTTCTCTAGTTCTATTTTTATTGCTAGTGTGAAAATATTTGTTTTTGGCAGTACAAATGCTACATTTTTATGTTTTCATATTTTAACTATTTTTAAGTCATATATTAAATATGTTTATTTGTTTTGTAAAAGTGTTAGTATTTTTAATTCTTAGTTGTTTTTTATTTATTTATTCATATACTACAACAAATTTACCTGGTGTTCAAATACTTTTTTTGCTCACTGTACATTTAAAAAATTTTTACAACACCACCATTTTTTCAAGAGTTTTTGTGTGGTTTTTTAAGTCAAAATCGGTGTTGTTGAATTTTTTTTTAAATATATATTACAGCGTTTTTTGCAAATAAGAATATTTCAAGGTAAGTTTATCTTTTAACATGCAAAGTAAGCAGTCTTTTTGGGGGGAGGATCATTTTTTGATAGTTACTGAATAAGGAGAGTAAGAGAAACAATTTTTGTAATATTTGTGTGCTGCTGAGTGATAAGGATAAAGGGTATTAGTTGATTATCATATCAATCAAAATACTATCACCAAATTATTGTATTTTGGATGGGTGAATTTTTTAATGTGTTTCTATTTAGTTATGTATTTTGTGAAGTGATGGTTTGACTTAAAGTGGTTATCGAAAGTTTTTGTGTTGTTTCACCAGGGAAAATGTATGTTGTGGAAATTTGTTTTTATGTATATATTTCAGGGTTTTTTTATGAATAAATATATTTATAGTCCAAGAGACGACCACACAAAACCCTAAGTCATCAAGCACAAGAAAAAGTCCTTTATTTTATGGAAGAGTAGTGATAGGAGAATCTAATCATCCATGTCTGCTGAAAACGAAGTGGTGCATAAATCAAAAATGAATACCACAAGTGGTTGATTCATAGAATTAGTATTATGTTTTCCTGCATCCAATTTTCCATCTTTTCATATGTTTAATTATACGACAAACACAATGTTACGAAGTTAATGTACGAGTGTTAAACGTATGATTGAACCAATAGTGGTATCAATTTTTGGCTTATGCACCACTTCACTTCCAGCAGACATGGATGATATTTGTACTACTCTTCTATAAAATAAAGGATTTTTTTATGCTCGATGACTTAGGGTTTTGTGCGGTCGGCTCTTGGACTATTAGGGGTAAGTTTAACTTTTGTCACGCAGAGCATTCTTTTTTGGGGGATCCTTTTTCATTAATTAGTGGATGGGGAGAGTAAAAGAAAGAATTTTCGTAATGTATGTATGTCGCTGATTGATAAATACAAAAGGTACCACTTTTTTTTCATGTTAATGAAAATAAAATTTCAAAACTGTAAGATTAAAGGGCAGTAATGTAGGATCAGAAATGTCATATTTATCTGACATTAAACATGATAATCCACGTTTTCTGCATCATCAAAAAATTTTAATTAAGAGAGTTTAATTCATATTTTACTAATTTATTTGTTCTTTCATTAATTTAAAATAGAAATGTAAATTTGTATAATTTCATGTATCATTTGGCGTGTTGTACAAGTATAATTTGACAAAATTGATTGGCAGGATATTCAAGTAACACTGGTGAATAACGTGGGATAAATCTTGTTAACCATAAAAAATAACAAATCTGAAATAAAGTTAAGTTTTAGCTTTAAAACTTATTTTTAAATATTAATTCTTTTACCCCACCCTGTTTACTAAAATATGTTATTGGTAATGTAAATTTCGTCTCAACTTTTGAATTGTGTTAAAATGATGGCACAAAATTTCATATGTTCCTTTTTTTATTTTTGTGGATACTGGGCTGTCATTTAAAATATTATTAACTTTTTTTTTGTTGCAGATAGTTTCATTTTTTATGTATTATTTGTAAATATTTCAGTGATTATTATGGAGATTTTCTGTTAAAAAACAGAAAGTTTATTAGATTTTTTCTTGAAATGTTTTATTTAAACACAACACACACCAATTTCGTAGGTTCATTTTTGGATATATTTTTAAATAAATCGAGAAATAAGCATTCAAATGTATTTGGAAAATCAAGAGGCCCAGGCATTGCAAGCTGGGTCAGCTAGCTTATTTATAATTTTTATGTATAATATTCTTCCTACGGTAGCTAATTTATTTGGTTGTAAAAAAAAATTTAATGAATTTTGTCAGTGATGTTTTGGCATTTTGTTATTTCCTAGCAGTGGCATTCTGGTTACTTTAGAAGCACACACAGTATGATTTTATTTGTACCCGTTAGTTGTGGATCAATTTTCAGATAAAGCACAAAAATGAACATCTTAGGCATCTTTTATTTTTTTATTTCCGTAAAAAAAGAAATTTGCAGGGGCTTATGATAAGCTATTTTATGATGGTAGCTATTTATTATTTACAGTCAAAGTTCTTTAATCCGCAGAAGTTGGGGCCAAAGGTTGTGTGGATTATTGAATATTGCAGATTATAGAGCATTATGGATTATGCATCATTTTATTATTTCTAGATGGTGTTTTAATTCTATAATCAGTATAATATGAAAGAATAAATATAAAATGTAGAAATTAATTTAATAGGCTATCTCAAAAAATGCATTTTTAAAGTTATTTTGTTAAAATATTGTGCATTAAAATAAAACTAATTACATATTCATACTTCGTATGTTAAGTAGAACAGTTTGTTATTTACTGCTAATAAAATAAAAGGGTTATATTTAAAAAAGTAAATATTTTATTATTATTATTTCCATTTTTGTTTATTTTTGGTTTTAAAAAATTGATTTTGGATCACTAATTTGTAAATGTTTTTAACTGTTTATTTCATTGTTTACATTCGTAAAGTAACGCGAATTATAGAACTTTGACTGTATTTATTATATATATTATGTAATATTTTATTTTTATTTATCTATTATTTATTATTTCTATTATTAAATTATTTATTAAAATTTTTGTTATCTATTAATGTTTATAAAATCAGGAAATTCATCTGACACACATTTTATGTACATGAGCATAAGATAACTGAGATTATCGATTTTAAACCTATGGCTCAAATTTTATTCCAACTCAGTTTTCTGTGTTCTTAAATTCAGTTCTTAAATTTTTTTTTCAGGAAAAGTTTGAATTATGCAGCAAAATATTTCTGAGCAAGACCTTTTTAGAAAAGTAACTTCTGACCCACAGCAAAGAAAACTGTTTAATTGTGAGGTATGCAACAAAAGATTTTCTCATAAGAGTAATTTAAACAAACATCTCTTAATCCACACTGGTGAGAAACCATTTGTATGTGAGATATGCAACAAAAAGTTCTCTCATACGAGTAATTTAACCTCACATCTAATAATTCATACTGGTGAGAAACCTTTTGCATGTGAGATATGCAACAAGAAATTCTCTCATAACTGTAATTTAAGAAGGCATCTGTTAATTCATACTGGAGTGAAATCATTTACGTGTGAGATATGCAACAAGAAATTTTCTCTAAAAGCTGATTTAAACAGGCATCTCTTAATTCATACTGATGAGAAATCTTTAATGTGTGAAATATGCAACAAGAGATTCTCTCATAAGAGTAATTTAAGCAAACATCTCTTAATTCACACTGGTGAGAAACCTTTTTCGTGTGAGATATGCAACAAGAAATTCTCTCAAAGGGGTAATTTAAGTAAGCATATGTTAATTCATATTTGTGCGAAACCTTTTGTGTAAGATTAGCAAGGATTTTTTTGTAACTAAATTATTAATTTCCTATTTGTTGGTAATTAATTTTTTGTGGGACCCTGGTATATTCTAGTATAAAAATGGCATTTCATGTCTAATGTTACTGTCCGTTAAATGAAGTACTCATCGAGTATATTAGAAATTTAAAGTAATAAATCTGCAGATTAAGAATGTGAATATCAACTATGATATATACATTTCTATTTTTATCTTGCTTTATGTATATTTTTTAAATCTTACAGATTACTCTTTTCTTTTACATTATACGGATTTAAAGGCTTATAATGTTTGCAAATAGAACCACTACTATCTACTTAAAAGATTCGTATTAACAGGATTTCACAATGAATTCTTTGTCTGAAAAACTGACTGTTTTACAAACTAAAAAATATTGTTACAGCGTATATAGGGTTCTTTTGATCTTATGGTTAGAAAACTTCAAACTCTTGTCTTTTAGAAAAGTAGAAAATAATTTATTTGCAGATCTTCAGAACAACAGAGTCTTCGAAACTCACAAATATTACTAGATATTCAAAAATAATTGTTCAAATCTATCGTACAAGTGCAGATATAGGTTCCAGAGACGCTTTATACAATGTCTCAACACTAAATCACATTCAAAACAACGTAAATAAAACTCAAGCAAACTTGCTTAAACAATCGTAGCTCACTCAATGACTGACTGATAAATAATAACAACAACAGCTCGTATTGCTCTCCTTATATAGGCTCGCAGCATGTGCTGGAAATTTCTACAACCTTCTCGAAAAATCCACAAAACCACGGAACAACATTCAATGTATCAGTATATCTATATGGGGTTACTATAGAGAGGGAAGGGGTTACCATCGCCAACAATCGCCAAGTTTGTCGCCAACTTGGTGATATATTGCCAAATTTGGCGACCAAAATTAGTCGTCAAAAGGGACGCCAACTTGGCGATATCTTTAATATTTCGCCAATCTGCCGTAGACATACACTGAAAAATATTAGACAAGTTTGCTTGATAACAGATACAATGTAACAAAAATTAATATTAGTAAAGAAATGGAGCTTAATAAGATTATTTACATTATTTTACAGTACAAACACTAACTATTTACAAAATTCGTAACATTACCCCCTCCTCAAACACTGCACGTCCCGGGCAAGGCAATCTTTGAGTTAGAGGAAAACACTTAAAATAAATAAACAAATAAATAAATAATAATAATAAGATTTACATAAATAAGAACTAATTACTATTTACATATTTACAAAAAGTGACTTTCATGACCATGGTCTGAAATTCCAGTTTTGAATTTCTAATCACTTTGGCCAAAATAAGGGGCTAGCCGGTTATAATGTACGACGTTGGGCTTGGTGTGTGGCGATTTTCGTATGCGTACGACGACGTCATTCAGCCTGTTGACGACTGTGTAAGGACCGTCCCAGTTTCTTTGTAATTTTGGCGACAGTCCCTTACGACGTATGGGATTCCACAACCAAACTTTGTCACCTTCGTTGAACTCATGTTCAGTTGCCTTTATGTCATACCGTGTCTTCATCTTTTCTGATGCCAGTCCAATTCGGTTCCTCGCTAGACAATGAATCTCCTCAATCCGTGCCTGGAGTTCATCGACATATTCCTCAGGCGATGAAGCAGCATCAAGAGGACGGCCAAACAAAAGATCCGCAGGTAAACGAAGATCACGACGAAAGAGCATTTGAGAAGGGGAATAACCAATGGCCTCATGAGCAGCACTCCTGTAGGCAAGCAGGAACAGAGGCAATTTCTTGTCCCAGTCCTGTTGATCTTTAGACACCAGGAGAGAGAGGCTATTTAAGATTGTACGATTGAACCGCTCCACCATGCCGTCCGATTGAGGATGTAGAGGTGTAGTTCGAGTTTTGTCCATGCCGAGTAGTCCACACAATTCCTTAAACACAGCCGAATCAAAGTTTCTTCCTTGATCGGAATGGATTTGAAGAGAACTCCGTATCTGGAAACCCAGTGTTGAACCAGTATCTCTGCTACGGTTACCGCCTCTTGATTAAGTATGGCGTAGGCTTCAGGCCACTTGGTGAAGTAATCCATGACAACGAGGATGTACTTGTTGCCATCAGATGTTCTAGGAAGAGGACCCAGGATGTCTAGAGCAATTCGTTCGAAAAGAGCTCCTACATTATAACGCTGCAATCGTCCACGGGTGCGCCTCTTTGGACCTTTACTTGCTACACAGGTGTCACAAGTTCGACACTACTTCTCCACATCACTGCGAACATTATTCCAGTAGAAACTTTCTCGAACCTTCTGCAGGATCTTCATTACACCAAAATGACCTCCTGTGGGACTACCATGAAGTTCTTGAAGGACCATAGAATATCTTGACTTAGGAAGTAGTAGTTGCTATCTACATGTCTTTCCATCGTCAGACTCCCATTTTCGGTACAAAATACCGTTCTTCAAATGTAGGGAATCCCAGAGATACCAATAACGTTTAGTCGTAGGATGGTAATGGGCCATGTCTTGCCAGCTGGGCTTACTGTTGGACTCCTGTTTCAGCTCTAGAATTGGCTTAATTTCAGGATCAGCAAGTTGATCTTTACGCAGGCTCTCATCACACCACTGATCTTGCGATGATGTAGAACCAGTTGTAACTTGTCTTACTATAGGACCTTTGACATTAAATTTCTTCTCAACCCGATCGCAGTATCTACAATTCTCTGAGCAGGGTGTTCTTGAGAGAGCATCTGCATTTCCATGTGATGAGCCTTTTCGATGTCGTATCTCCAAATCGTACTCTTGAAGCTTTTGTATCCACCTGGCTATCTGGCTTTCGGGGTTCTTAAAATTGAATAGCCAAGTTAGAGAAGCATGATTAGTTCGGATCAGGAACTTTCGACCGTAAAGATAGTGGTGAAAATGGTCTACGGCTTTCACTACAGCAAGAAGCTCTTTTCTTGTTACGCAGTAGTTTCGCTCTGCCTTTGATAAGCACTTGCTGAAATAGGCGATAACACGCTCCTGGCCGTCGATTTCCTGGGACAGTATTGCGCCAATGCTTTCGTTACTTGCATCCGTATCAAGTATAAACTGTATCGATTTGAGGATATGACAGAATTGGAGTGGATGTTAAGGCCTCCTTAAGCTTTTCGAAAGCAGCGTCACATTCCTGTGTCCACACAAATTTTTGATAGGCTTCTGTTAATTTATGAAGTGGTCTTGCAATCATCGAGAAGCCTTTGACGAATTTCCTGTAATAGGTGCATAATCCTAGAAAACTCCGAAGCTGGTGAATATCTGCTGGACGACTCCAATTTTTCACAGCACATATCTTCTCCGGATCAGTCCTAACTCCTTCCGCCGAAATGATGTGTCCAAGGTATGCGACTTCATTGCGAAATAAACTGCACTTCGAAGGGCTTAACTTCAAATTATCTTCCTTCAATTTTTGTAGCGCCCGCCTGAGGTTGTTCAGATGTTCATCAAAAGATTTTCCTATGATTATGATATCATCTAAATAAACAAGACATGCTTCATATGACAGTCCCCGGAGAACCGTTTCCATAAGCCGTTCGAAAGTTGCAGGTGCGTTACATAGACCAAAAGGGGCATTATCTTGAACTGCCATAATCCTTGTCTCGTTGTAAAGGAAGTCTTCTCGCGGTCGTCCGGATGGATCTCTACCTGCCAGTAACCACTCTTCAGATCCAGAGTCGAGAACCAAGTGTTGCCCGCAAGTGTGTCGAGAGTGTCGTCGATCCTTGGTAGAGGGTAACTATCCTTTTTAGTGACGTCATTCAGTCAGCGGTAGTCTACACAAAATCTTGTAGAACCATCCTTCTTTCTTACTAATACAATGGGAGACGCCCATGGACTAGTCGATGGTAAGATGATGTCATTTTCTTCCATATCCTTAATTAAATTTTGCACCTCTTCTTGCTTGGCAAAAGGTAATCGTCTAGGGTGTTGTTTAATAGGTGAGTGATCTCCAGTATCAATTCGGTGTTGTGCCATTTTGGTTCGTCCAAAGTCTTCAGATGTTTGGGAGAATAAACTTTGGAATTCCCTCATTAAATTTTCCGCAGCGTCCATCTGTTTTGGATCTAAGTCTGTATTTTGTAACAAATCTTTGACTAAATTATCTGAAGATTTCTCAGAGTGACTGGAATTTTGACTTATGCACGTCACAGGAGCACATGATGCTACCACCTTTCCTTTCTTGATAGTCCTCGTCTTATCACTGATGTTAGCAATTCTGACTGGAATGGTCTTTTTCGAGAGGTCTACTACAGAAGAAGCCACCAATACTCCTGCGCCAATACTATTGTCTTCTGGATAATCTATATGGCCAAATCGGTAATTAATTTCATTTTTAATTACAGCTGGAACTAAAAATTCTGTTCTTGGATCTAGATTGATGTCTTCTTTGGCTATAACTGTTTGTTTACATTCAATTTCATTATTTAATCCAAAAAGACTTATTTCTTCAAATTTTGAGAGCATTTTGTTATTTTTGAAATCAAGTTTGAAGCCAAACTTCTTCAGAAAATCTAGCCCGATCAAGCAAGGATCTGTTATGTCAGCCACATATGCCGTATGATAATATTTCGTTCCTCCAAAGTTGATGGTTAAATTGGCCTTTCCATATATGACTATCTTGTCGCCCATCACAGTTTGCAGGTTAACGCAGGGTGGAGTCCAGATGAGTTTAGATTTCAATTTTCGAGCCAAATCTTCTCTTATTATTGTCACATTGGCTCCTGTATCGACAATCATACGGCTCTGAATTCCGTTAATAAAGCCTATCACATATAATTCATTATCACCGCCACTCATTTTTGATATCTGGAGGATCTTCAAGTGGGACTTTTAATTCTCTGGCAACCTCCGCCCCGCGAGATGGCCAAAATTTAGTTTCCCTGCTGACTATTTGAATTTATCACACGTTCGTGGATTTTGGGGCAATTTCTTTGGAGATGTCCTGTATCACCGCATCCCCAGCACGTGAGATGCTGTCTTCTTGAGCTAGTTCTTCCGTATTTTAAAGCTTCAAGCTCTTGATTTATTTTCCTAATTTCTTTTAGGAAGTCGATCTTAGTGTCTGAGCTTTTGTTCACCGTTGCCCCTCGGACTGAATGACGATCTCTTCGGCTGGCTTGTGTAGCTGCTTCCAACTTTAAGGCATATAGTAATGCAGCCTTTAACTCCTCTACATCTGCCATTCGTACCGCTCTCTGCACTTCGGGATCTTTTATTCCGTCTACAAAGTACTGCAGTGAGAGCATTTCCCGTACATTTGTTGGGCAGTCGATGAATGCTAAATTTGCCAGCCGTTCTATTTCTGAGGCAAACTCTTGAAGGGTTTCACTCGATTTTTGATGGCGGCTCTTCATTTGTATTCTCGTATAATCTTTAAAAAATTTTTCTCCGAATCTCATTTCAAGTGCACAACTTAGAGTCTCAAAATTGAGTTGCGTAATATCAGGCAATGTTTGCAGCACGTCGGCGGCTTCTCCTCTCAAAGATGCTGCCAGTTGACAAGCTTTCACCTCGTAACTCCATTTGTTCGCTTCGGCTACAATGGTGAATTAGGTCTTGTAAACTTGCCAGGAACTCTTTCCATCGTATGTCGACAGCTTAACGTGCACAGGAGAAGCAGGCAGATTCCTAAATTCTTCATAATTACCACTGGACGCTGAAAGTTTCTTCTCAAGGTCTTGTACTTGTCTATTTAGCTTTTCATCTACTTCAACTATTTTCTTTTCCATTTTCTCCTCAACATTATTAACTTCATTCTGAATTTTCTCTTCTACTTCCTGTATTTTCTTTTCTACCGAGTCTATTCTTCTCTCTACCGACGAGAATTTTTCTTCTAAAGTTTTCTTCATTTCTTCTTGGCCTTTATTAATCTTTTCGGTCACTTCTTCTTGGCATTTATGAATTTTATTTGTCAACTGTTCCTTTCTTTCTTCGTTTTTAGTCATCTTTTCCGCCAACTCTTCTTGGCCTTTATTCATCTTTTCAGTCACTTCTTCTTGGCATTTGTCAATTTTATTTGTCAACTCTCCCATCCTTTCTTCGTTTTTATTCATTTTATCAGATAACTCTTCTTGGCCTTTATTCATTTTATCCGCCAACTTTTCTTGGCCTTTATCAATTTTATTTGATAAATCTTCTTGGCCAGTTATTTTTGAATATCTAGCAATATTTGTGAGTTTCGAAGACTCTGTTGTTCTGAAGATCTGTAAATAAATTATTTTCTACTTTTCTAAGAGACAAGAGTTTGAAGTTGTCTAACCATAATATCGAAAGAACCCTATATACGCTGTAACAGTATTATTTCCAATCCTTC
>CAXHSM010001518.1:2940739-3117095 GCA_964019185.1 Maratus speculifer
AGCAATACCTATATGAGTAAATTTTGATAAAAGCTTTTCACGTGCTTATTAAAAACTGCAAATTTAGCAGAAAATTTTCTAATTGATATAGCAGAAGTGTTTTGAATACTGTTTCAGAATGTTTTAGTATAACATATAACCAAATACAAAAACCATTATAAAAAAAAGATCGAGGTGTATACACAGCGCGTTTAAAAACTATAAGGACAGTGAAAAATATTAATTTAATGAATTGACAACAGAAATGTTGCATCTCTCCCTGAAGTGAGGGAGCGATGGGACATGTTTTTTTAAAATGAAAATTCATATTTAATTCTCAAAAATGAGGTGAAAAAATGACAAAGGCAATGTATAATTTACATTCCTAAGGGCGAATCACAACATCTATTTTATGTTATATAATACATTGTAAAATCCAAATCAAGAAAAGATATGCTTGTGTCCGATTAATGATATCAATTAATTTTGGTAGCAATTCATTTGGTATTATGTCTCGTTCACCAATGATAAAATAATAGCCAGTTTCTTGTATAAGATGAAATTTCCTTTTTCATTTCTTCGCATTAACAGTATATTGCCATGTAAAAAGAAAAGCATGCAGTTTGAATTCAATATTTTTTTTCAAAACAGCAATATCTTAATTTTTTAAAAAAAGGAAACTGGTATTATGTTGGGTGTAGTAAAAAGTTTTTCAGTGAAATGAATGTGCAATTAAGAGCTGGGAATAATACCTTTATTTTTAGGTGCGTTCTTATTGTTTTAAATATGTAGCACCTATAGTCATCGTTAAGTCCTTCCATCTGCTTGCATATAACCGAACAGAACCTACCCAACTGAATCATTTCAAATTTAAAATATATGGTTGTTGCTTAATTTTGTTGTGTCTTTTCAAATTTTATGAAAATCAGATTTATAGTTTGATTACAGAGATAATCAAAAGTATTACATTAAAGACTGTTACATTACAGTCAATGGTGAAAAAGTGTTTCAAGTTAATTTTAATGGTGTCACAGCCTTTCAAACAGGATAAAATTGACATGCATTTACTAAAGTGTACTAAAATATAGATTCTGTGCAATATGGATGCAAGAAATATTTATTATTCTTTTAGAGAGTTGCATAACAGAATTCCGTTACTTAATGATACATGAAAAAACATTGTTTTCGGCATATTTCAATCATGTTAAACACTTCATGTATAATGAAATTGATATACGTTTCTGAGATTTATTGCAACTTACTTTCTGTATAATAGAAAGTGCTAACAATATTTACAGGGACCGGCGAAAGATTTCGGATACTATTCAGTACCAGAAATACTGTGTGTGGTGGAAGTGCATTTTTAGTTATAATTTGAGTTTATAAGTTTAACTACATTTTTGCATATTATGTTGTGCGTATAAAAGCTGTTGATCCTATACAGGGCAACACAACAGAATCTGTAGATGTTACAGAGTGTGAATGAAAGTAACTTAAAAGTTGTTTTCGAATGAGTTACGCATTTTTATGGTATGATAGGTAATGATTCTAGGTTTGGCATGTTGATTATGTCCTAGTTAAGATGAAGTCCTATTCTTTTCATATTAAGAATCATATCAAATTTTGTATTATTGCATTTTTGCATAAAAGTTTAACAGCTAATAGGCCAGGAGGTGGCAGCACAGTCAATCACTTCATCAAGTTCACGGACGAAAATCTAGGATTTGTTAAATCTCTATTCGCATACAAAACGCAATCGGTCTGCCAAGTCATATCGTAGTGGTAAACATCTAAAAATCTGATTTTAGCGGTTTCTCGCAGGTTTACCATTATGTTTTTTTGTTCCCAAAGCTCCATTTTTTCATACTTTTGAATGCAGGAAAGCACACTGGTAAACCCACGAGTCAACCGCTAAAATCGGGGTTTTAGGTGTTTCCCACCACGGCACGACTTGGCTGACCGATTGCATTTTAATATGCAAATCAAGATTAAACTAATCCTAAATTATATTTAGTGAACTCGATGAGTTGATTTTCTGTGCTGCCATCTCCCGGTCTATAAGGCATCAAGCTCTGAATATTAATAAAATGAATTATAGTACGAACGCACCTCATTTGCCACGTTTAATATATAATTTCCAAATCGTTTTCCATCATCGTCTAACACCTTGCTTCATCTGTCAGGAAGTTGTCAGCCTAGAACGATTCCTCTTTTGTCGCGATGAAGTGGTCAGCCTGCGTTCGCACTTCGTCCACTGTCCAGTCGTGTCCAGAAGACGAGCCTCTCTGCATCCACCGAAACGAATGGTTGTCCGAAGGGAAGATTTATCATTTCCGAGATACAGTAAAAGTTTATGAGAAGGAATCTCAAAAAAATTTAACTTTTCCGCTTTTACCTTCTGACTGACTTGTAGAAAGGGCAAAATTGTAATGATGAGTTTTGTTTTAAATGCTTAAAAAAACGATTCTTTCAAAAATTATATAAAAAAAACTTAAAAGCAAATATGAATGTTATCCTTGAAAGCTTTAATTATTATTCAATATATTAAAAATCTATTAAATTAATACAATTATATAATTTTAAATATTGTTTATATTGCAGTGAAACCTGGAGCTTAGTGAACGTGTCAACACGGGCTTGTGAGTGAGAGGTTTATAGTTGTTTTCATTATAGCAAGTTACACATATATCATACAATCGAATCTAATAAGACGGAATCGCATGAGACAGGAAAAAATTTCTCTTTCAGCAGGTTTTAGTCTTAATTAGTATAAATTTTATAGCCTGTATATAAAGCCTGTGTATAACCTGAAACTTGTCTGAAATTGTAATTTTTTTATCTCTCCAAAATAAAGCTTTAAAAAAAATCTGCCCCAAACAGAATATTTTTCGGGTCCCTTTTAAATTCTTTCTTACCAGATTTCATTACATTTTGCGTAATTTTCATAATTAAACTTCATTTTCCCAAACTTCGGAAGGGGCTGCAGTCCCATCAGCCCATCCCCTGAATATGCGACTGATGTCAGGACTACAGACTTCTCACATAAATATAAATTTAGTAATTATAATTAAAAAATTAGATTAATGGACCCACTAAATTAACAACAAAAACGTCCCATTCTCTCCCCCTCTTCAAGTGAGGGAAGGGAATGATGGGACATGTTTTTAAAATGAAAACTCATATATCATTTTCTAAAATGAGGTGAGAAAATGATAAAGGCAATGTGTCATTTACATTCCTAAGGTTTGTTGTAACTATCTAAACGAATCATTTGCAATTTCAAATGTATAATTGTTGCAGAATTTTATTAAGTCTTTTCAAATGTTATGAAAATTGGATGTATAGTTTGATTACAGAGATAATCAAAAGTATTTTGTTACATTATGGTCAATGGGAAAAAAATGTTTCGGTTTCATTTTAATGGTATTACAGCCTTTCAAACAGGATAAAATTGATATGCATTTACTGGAGTGAACTAAAATATACATTCTGTTCAATAGATGGTGCAAAAAAATGTTTATTATTCATTTACAGAGCTGCACAAAAAATTCGCTTATTTAATGATTGGCCATTACTTAAATATTGTTTTTGGTGTATTTCCACCGTGTAAAATGATTTCATGTGTAATGAAATTGATATACGTTTGCTGAGATGACACCATAATAGATTTTGTAATTTATTTCTATTTTTATATTTCATTTTTAATTTTAAAAGATTTTTTTATGAAATTTCTTCAAGACAGTGGCAATTTAATTAGTTCCTTTGTTGCAGAAAAAAGAAAAATAATGAAAAATATTCAAACATATGGCCTTTTTAAAAGTACTTTTTAATTTGTGTGTTTAATTTTGGTAAAAAAGTTTTATACAAGCGTATTCTATTTTAATAGGCGAATAAAAAATTAAAATATATTCTGACAACACGAGAATATTGTTTATTGAGCTTTTTTATCCTTATTTTTTTAATTTTACTGATGACCTTTTTTTCTTTAATACAATGAAATAGAAAATATATATATATATTTTTTTTTAATGCTCGCTAGTTAGGCATAAAAATATGCATAAAAATTCTGTTCCAATGAAAGATTCTACATGCTTAGTTTAAAATGTATTTTTACCTACACCTATGTAAAAATAAAAATTGATCTGATGGTGTTAAAATGACGTAATTTACACTGATTTTTCATTTCTGAGTTATAAAGATTATTATTGTCTTTATAATAATCTAAGCCTAAGTCATTTGACTGTCATCAACAATTATAGTTTCAGCAATTCTTTTTTATATGTCAGGAAGCCATTTTTGTACTTGGCATAGGCAATAAATTGTTCCATCGTCACCATTTCATATATATTATTATAATTGTTCATGTCATGTAACTTTATAAATAATTATGCTTATTTTTTCGAATAGGAAACTACATGAAATCTGTTTTTATCGCAAAGAATTATGGGTATTTTTATGTTATCTGGGTGAAAATCTCGCCAACAGATATTTTAACGGGCCAATTAGCTTTTTTTATTTTTCGCATAGTAAATTGAAAAAATAATTTGATGTTGAAATTAAATGTCATAGTTTATCTTAATATGTGTTATTTTTCTATTCTTTCTTTTTTTAAATAAAAAAAGAATTATAAATGTTTCAGTTTTATATTAAAGTTATGTTTTTAAAATATAATCAGTGAAACGATTATATTTGAATTGAAAATAATGTAAAAGAAAAAAATGGAATGGTAACAATATTTGGCAATTTATCCCCTGCGGCTAACATAAGTAAACAAAATCCTTATTTCCTTTCCAGAATCTACAAATTTGGTGATAAAGTAAATGAAATTATGAATAAAAGCAACATGATAAATACTTAACATCACATTTAAGGACACCAAACTGATCGTTAGGGGCGGCTAATTTGTGTTTAAAAGTATTTAAAATTCCTTTAAACTTGCAAAATAATTGGTTTTATTAGTTACAGTATTCAATTTCAAAACAAGATAGTCTTATAAATATTTAAAAAAATATGTAATTAAACATAATTATTGGGAGAGATAAAATATGTCCATTTTTCCCTTATACCAATATTTTCAGAAAATGGGTTTTTGCAAAAAGCATGTGGCTTTTACGCTTAACTGTTTATTTGTAAAAGACGTAATGTTGAGTTTAAGAAATAATAACAGCAATTAAGTTAGCAACAAAGAATGAGGCTGAAAGTTTTCATTAAAAATCTGCGTATTTACTTTTGATATCTCTATAATAATAGCCGAAGTCATGTGGTTGTCCTCAATCTTTATATTAATAGACTAAGTCAAGAGGCTGTTATCAATCGTTATAATAATAAACTAAGCCATGGGACTGTCATCAATCTTTATAATAATAGACTAAATCATGTGATTCTCATCAATATTTAAGTCACGTGACTGTCATCAATCTTTATATTATTAGCCTAACTCATGTGACTGTCATCAATCTTTATAATAATAGTCACATGACTGTTAACAAGAATTCCGCATTATGTTGTTTGGAGATGTTGGGTACCTGCTCTCTCACAATAAAAATATCCTTTCCATTAAATTAATTCTTTGTTAGTAATTTATACTTCTACATTACCATGAGTTTTGATTGAAAAGAAAAAACAGAATTATGTGCGTGTGTGTTGAACGGGGGAGGGGTGGGGATGAATCATCATGATTAAGAGCTCAGATAGTATTTTCATCCTCATAAATCTAGGTCAGAAGAAATTCGTCTTCAAGTGAGTTGAAGGAAAATTGGAAAACAACTTTAATATCACGCTTCACTTTTTTTTGGCAAACAGCCAACATAAGCATCAAGAATTTTTTTTTTCAATACGGTACACGTAGTTATAGGAACAGGAACAAAATATTTCGGGAAAAGGCGGCAGATTTTAAGTATCATTTTAAATTTTGTGTAGGGTAAATCTCATGCGTTATGAAGTCACAAGTGAGTTTGATATTTTAAAACATAGTAAAAATATAATGGCAGTGTTTCTGTTTTCATAGTTTATCTTTCCCCTCATAATACGGTTTAATCTGGAAACTATTTTACAATTCAGAGGCCTTCGAACAGAGGTCCTTTGCATGTCCTATAAATATATACTTTAAGCCTGATACAATTTTGTTCATTTATTGTCTTTTGACCATGTCCCTGTCACTAGCATTATAATATTTTAGCCAAAAACCTTTTTTTTTTTAATATATTAATTGAAGGCGTCTTAAGTGAGTAAACTGATTTTATAAGTTATGATGAATAAAGAGGTCACCAAGAATCCTCTGATCATCGAAATCAAGTCTTGACGATCATTATGCACTAACAGACTTTAAATTCGGTAATGAACGTATAATTGTTTTGAGTACATAAGAAATCTTTATTTTTACTTATTTCTTAGGTAATTTTCTTTATATGTACTCATATTTTTTAATCAAAAGTTGCAACTTAAAAATAACTAAACAACATCTAATGAGACAGAACCACAAGGCTTAGGTATAGCTCCTAGCCATCAGGTCATTTTTTTAAACTGGAAGCCTTGAATTATTTGTAACACTATCAATTACTGTAAAGGCACTTATTTTCACGATTTTCATGAGACCGTCTTAATCGCGAAATATTTATTTATTTTTGTATCAAATAAAAAGAAAAACCAGAAAAATTTCTCATATCCAAAATTTAATGATTACTGTTGCTTAACACATTGACCGCCGGTGACTGACAGATTAAAATATGACATAAAATGGAAAGATATTGTTTCAAGTAATTACTGAAAATTTATTTAAAATTTACTTGACTTTTGTAATTTATATAATTATACTATATAACTTTTAACTTTATATAATTATACTTCCTTAATAATTATTTAAAACAATACATTTTTTAATTTTATATTATATTTCATACTGTCAGTCACTGGTGCCCAATGTGGCCTAGATGAAAAAATTAAAGTAATTCACCATGGCTCTCAATGTGTTAAATAATAAAGAAGTACAAAAATTTGGTGAATTCTATACAACTATTTATTGAATAAAACAATGATACAACTAATGAAATGCAGATCCTTCTTTTAGAATATTTGTACCAGCTTCTGTGAAGTCATTCAAAATTATCTCATGTTTGACTTCAAGATTGTTAAAAGTGTTTTGGGGTTTTTCAACTTTCGGTTCTGTTCATCTAAATTTCGAGAAATCACCGAGATTTTTCAATTTCGCGAAAATTACGACTCCCGAAAAATTTTCGAAAATAGATGCTTTTACAGCATTTCTCACTTTTCACTCCTCTCAGTGGAAAGGGGGGGGGTTCCCTGTGATTTTGTTGAAATTATTCCAGCGACGCTTCGAGGAAATGTTTTTCAGATTATTATTAGAATTTTTTTTTCATTTTTCCTCTGCAAATCTTGTAATAGTAATATAATTGTTATGGTAAGAATTTTATTGCGCGTTCTTCCCTTGTCAACCAGTTTGGTCTCCGTTAAATGCTTGCTGAGCATTCTATCATGTTACTTTTATTCAAAATTTAATTTGCATTTTACTTACTCTATCCTTTGCCAAATCAGAAGATTCTGACAGAGAAATCAAAAATTCGGTATTTGGTAAGACTTGATTACCCGTCGACCAAAAAGTTATCGCCAAACTATAAGATTAAATGCCAATAATGGCTGATCATAAATGTCACATTCACTTCATGTTTGTTGCGTCATCAAGAGATATTTTCAGTCAACATTTTATTTGTATCTTTATTAGTATTTTACGAATTGAATATTTCCAACTGAGCGAAAAATTGGCCAGGCCGGGAATCGAACCCAGATACTTGGCTTACAATGCCAATGCTTTACATGTTAAACTAACTGGGCGATAGCTGACTGGGATTTTTCTCTCAGATTACATTACTGATCATAACATCTGGTCTGTCATTTAGACAGCGCGGCAGAATAAACCGCAGGTGATATAATAATAGTATTATTATTTTGTTGATATTTTTTCTGCAGTTTTTCAAATTTAAAAAAATGTTAATTTATGTAATTTGGTGAGTAGTTTGCCGATTAATATAATTTGGAGAAATCGGTCGATGGGATAACCCGGTATTTTTATATTAGACAGGCGCAGGAGATAAATCACCAAGCATTATTTATGTCGTATTTTTTCGTATTAAAGTATTTTTTTAATGTAATCCTTTCACCCATTTTTACTTACCCATCTTACGTAGTATAGGGTAACTCTTACAATCATTTTGAAAATCAGAAATTTTTTTGACGGATTTACACGTTTCAGATACTGGAGATTCCGTAAAACATATTTTTTAAACAAATTTGCCGTCCATCCGTCTGTCTTTCGAATAAATTGAGATAGAGACTTGACATTTTGTATGTACTTAGTATGTAAGAATGGGACAAAGCCTATTTAATATCAGTAACCTCGATTATCCGGAACTATTTTTTCTGGATCTCGAAAAATTCGTTCTGTTAAAAGGTCAGGGCTCCCAAATGATCCGCCAACTGAACACTAGAATTTTCTTAGAGAAATTTTCTTTTTAGATTTTTCTTGCAAATTGTCAAGAAACCACTTTTGGAACTTGATTCTAGTGCAAACGTATCATGAATTTTTCTGTTCAAAAATATTGATATTCAGTTCGCAGACCATTTGGGAGCCCTGAAAGGTATATAAAAATTTTCTTTTTTTTTTTTTTTTTTTTTTTTTTTAAGGAATAAATGTAAAAGGCAATAAAATAACACAAATTTTCCACAAACAATGTAATCAATCAGATTAATAGTTGTCGAGATATTTGTAATCCTGTTTTCCACATTTTTCCTGATCCGGTATTTCATTCAAATTTCAATTCAAAGATGTATTTTAATTGGGATTTAGAAGCTTAATCTGTCGCAGTAAACTGATAGTTGATAGGATTATTATTTTTGGAGCTATAAGGATGCGTCTTTTACGCATTTCGGTACTACTTGAGTAGTTTGGCGTTTTATATAATTTGACGAAACTAGTTCATCAGCAATTCATTAATAGAGCAGTACTATCTGTATTAAAAATATTCAAATATATGTTTAAATTTTGTTTTAAAATTGCAATACATTTTATACATAGTTTACACGTGTTTTATTTTCATATAAGGTGGTCTGGTGTAATAACGTCAGGCGGGGTAATAACGCCAAGTGCTAATATTATGCATAATTATGAAATAATCTGGTAAATGACACACATGTGCTCTGCACAGAAGAGTTTTGAGTCATATAAATCGCAAAAAACAGCTTCAAGTTAATTTGTTTCATTTTTAGGTCTTATTGTTTTTACAAGCAACTAAAATTAACGCTTGATCTAAAATTTGCGAGATACGTTTTGTGATGTGAAGACTATTTTTTTATTCGAAAATACTTTGTTAATTACATAAATTTGTAGTACCTTTTATGGACTTTCAAAATGCTGTTGAAGATTTTGGATATCTTCTCGAGATAATTTGTAATTTAAAATGTACAGCGCAATAACTATAACGGGATAATATTGCCAATCCTTGGCATTAATATCCCGGTTGATTCCCTACAACGGGCAAGCTACATCCTAAATACTGATTCAAATAAACACAGTTAAAACTGTGCAATGTTTCTTATAATTCTATTTAGGCGGTTCTTTTTAAGCAAAAAGAAGCCCACGGTCTGATATTCTTTTGCCTCATCCTCCCCCCACCACCACCACACCACACCTTTATTTTTCTTACACTTTCACAAAACGTTTAACATTTTCAATAGCTTAGAATGCAATTTGTCAATTTCTAAGTTTGTAGAGTTTGTATTTTTAGAACTGGGCAATCTACATGCAATTATTCCATCTTATTTCATAGTTTTGTTTGCATGGCGTTATTACCCATATAGGTGAGTAATAACGCCAAATAGCGTTGGTCAAGAAATCAAGCCATTACATTTTATGAATACATATCTGTTAAATTATTTTTTTATATAGATAGTCAATGATTTGCTGTATCAAATCTTATATTTGTTTGAAAAATACAAAATAAAACTGAGCCGTGAAAATTGGTGAACCTTAACGTGGCGTTATTACACCAGGGTACCTTATTATGTTATTCATATCCATGATGGGTAAGTATTACGGTGGCCACCCGGCCACCAACCACTAGTTTTAAATATAAGACTTCATTTAAAACGGAAATATTTAAAATTCGTGGATTTGATTTATTTCTCAAAAGAAAAAAAGAAGGAAAATAAATAATACTGTAAACCATGACACTTAATTTTACATCTAAACATCATTTTAATTCATCATACAAAAAAAAAAAAAAAAAAAAAAAAAAAAACTGGTAAGTTACAAAATGATTTTACCAAGAGTTATGCTTGTATAACATATAAATACCAAGAATTCTTTATGTTCATGGGAACTTTTCCGCAGTTTTATTCAAAAAGAAGAATTTCGATTTTCTAATCAAATGGAAGCTTTGCATATGAAAATCAAAGATGTATACAACAGTTACATAATTTGGGCTATTATAATACATATAAATGAAATGATAGCGATGGAATAGTATCTGGCGATTTATACCCTGCACTTGGCTATACTATAAATATATCCAACTCACATTGAAAAAAAATTAAGAGGCCAGCCCAGAACTATTGATGACAGTCACGATTGGGCTATCAGTATAGAGATGATACGGGGCAATCGGTGATACAAGTCAAAAAGAATTTTTGTATTTGACAAAAACAAACCAGAAGCATACAGAATTGACACGCAAAAGAAACAATACTTTAGAAGTATAATTCATGCCTGATGAGCTTATAAAACTATTATTTATGAATTGAGCAAACATGCCAAACAATAATTATTTACATAATTTTAGAAAAATCCCAGGTCATGCTGGATGCAAAGAATACATGAAAAATGAGACATGCTTTATCGAAATCATTTGTAAGTTTTTTAAGAAGAACAAATAAGCAAATGTTTTTTCCCCCCCAAAAAAATTTGACATATTTGTCATCTATTTTTAAAAGTTTTACTGCAATAAAGCTTTTCCAGTTGTGTAACGTATTGAGGTACAATTTATCCTTTTCAGGTCTAAGTTTTAATTTTAGGGGAAAGTCACTTTACTGTAAAATAACAAAAATTAAAGCAATCAAAAAGTTTTACTGTAAACTAATGAACAGGTCTGAAGTTATTTGCTTTTTATCAAAATGAGAACTGTGACAGTTATGAAAAAAAAATTACAACTTTTATTATTTTTTTACTAAATGCTAAAACAGAAGAGATGTGATAACAGTAAATGCAATAAGACATACAGGGTTCATACACAATTTTAACAACAAAAAATACAAGAGATTTTTAAAAGTTATCTATATAATATGAGACAAATGTTTTTTAAATAATGGTTATCAGATAATCCTTTGGAAAACATCTTGCACAAACAAAACATTTTTTCTAGTATGAATCATAAGATGTCTTTCTAGTTGACAATGTCTAGAAAATTCTTTGGAATGCATTTCAGAAACACAAAGATTTTATCCCATATGCGTGAAGAGATGCCTTCTTAGACTACAACTCTGAGAAAATATCTTGGAACATACTTCACAAGCAAAAGGTTTTTCTCCTATATGAGTCAAGATATGTTTTTTCAAATTACTTTTCTCAGAAAATCCTTTAGAGCATGTCTCACAAACGAAAGGTTTTTCTCCTGTGTGAGTCAAGAGATGGGTTCTTAGATTACCATTCTTAGAAAATCTCTTAGAACATATTTCACAGGCAAATGGTTTTTCTCCTGTATGAGTTAAGAGATGACTTCTTAGATTACTATTATCAGAAAATCCTTTGGAACATATTTCACAAATAAAAGGTTTTTCTACTGTATGCGTCAAGAGATGGATTCTTAGATTACTATTTTTAGAAAATCTCTTGGAACATACCTCACAAGCAAAGGGTTTTTCTCCAGTATGAGTCAGGAGATGGGTTCTTAGAGTACCCTTTTGAGAAAATCCTTTGGAACATATCTCGCAAACAAAAGGTTTCTCACCTGTATGAATTAAGAAATGTTTTCTTAGATTACCACTCTGAGAAAATTCCTTGGAACATATTTCACAAACAAAAGGTTTTTCTCCTGTGTGTGATAACAGATGCTTTCTCAAATTGCTGTTATAGCGAAACCCCTTAGAACATACTTCACAAACAAATGACTTCTCTCCTGTGTGAATGTCTTCTAGATGGCTTGTTAGAGAACTTTCCTTGGCGAATCTTTTGGAACATACTTCACAAATAAAAACTTTTTCTTTTGTTTCAGTGGAGGAATCTTTTTCTTTATCTTCATTCTGAGGAACTAAGTGCCGTTGACTTAAGCAAGAATTTTCTTTTGCAATCGATGACATTTTTAAAAATGTTTTCTTTTGGATGATAACAGAAACTTTCTCAAAGAATAAGTACTTATCGGATTGTTGACATTTTGATCCAAAGAAATGACTTATTGAACTTCAGTGAGAAAGTTTTATCTATCTTTGAATCTGAAAACAGAAAGAAAAATATAATAAACAAGACATTTTTAAACAAACTGCATTAATTTTAACTCTGAATTAAATAGCTGATTTTACAATTTTCATTTCCTTAAACGGTACAAAATTCATTCATCAAATTGTCACATTATATACTCTTAGATATATAACTTGTATGGAGTGTCGATAGATATGTGTCTATACGTAGAAATATTGACTGTTCTACCTTCATCATTCTTTGGAGTTTATGTGATAGGGCACTGTACATATACAATGTTATCACTTTAGGAATTTGTAATACACTTTGTACGTAATGGGTCTCGTGGTCGCTTAGCAGTGACAGCAATTCACGTAAGAAAGTCCGGCTATTTGGGACATAGGTAGAGGTCGTGGACAAAGATGGGCAGCTCACAGCGGCGGTTGACCCACCCACTCCCAACCGCTATCTGCAACAAATATGTTTGGGATGTACGTTGGGGAAATCATTAGTTTCATCGTCCCACCGGCACACTAACCGTTTGTCAGTGTCTTTTATTTGTTCGAGATTCTTCTTTTGAAATCAATATCATTTTGGATCCAACCAATTTTGTGATGTGACACACAAAAACTTTTAAAAGTTGCGTATTTGAGAGTGGAACTTTCAGAACTGTATTTGAAGTAACAACAACTGCACTGTTGAACAAGTTTTTGCAAAATTCACAAATTTTTCCAATATTTTGTATGCATGCATTTAATATCATTTAGAATTTCAAGAAAACCTTGCCAGCCAGCAAAATGCAACATACAGCTGAAAATGGTTTGGATAAAATTTATGCAACTGCAAAAATAGTCGATTTTTGTTACTTCAGTGTATTTTCGTAACATTTTTTCCTATCGAATTAAGAAATAGATTCAAGGGAGGAAAGTTTAATATAGAATAGAACTTACATCAAAGTCACCCGGAAAATTGCAATTTATAGCTATCTAGTTTTCAGCATATTTCTATGTTCTGCGGTTTCTGAAGGCCACCTAAAAATTTACTCGCAAGTGTTGAGAAAAATGATGCATTTCCCCAATATTGGGTATATACACTTTTAACGGCAGGTTCTACCCATTTTGACCAATGTTAAATATGATTTTCATTGTGCACTTTATTTATACAATATGTAATATTTATACCAGGTATATACTTATTTATATTCTTTCTCTTATAAAGCTGTCAGGCAGTTATTATGTGGTTCTCATAAGAACTTTGCCCCGTATTCTATACTTATGCGGAATCGTCATACAGTAGACGCCCTCAAATCCGGAAAGCTTGGGACTAGATGTTTGCGGATTTTAGAATTATGCGGATTCCTGGTCATTGATTTGTTTACATTTTTGAAACATTAATTTGATTGGTAGTTAAGCATTGTAATCAATGCATATAATAAATTGAAACATTAAAATAATTAAGTAAAATATTCAAAGAAATAAATAGTTAAAAAGAAAGTTATTATTACAAATAAAATTTCAGTAAAATAATTTTTTAGAAAAATATTAAAATAAATAATTAAGATGCAATACTGAATATAAATAATGATGAGAAAAAATTTATAAAGAAAAATATTTGTCTTTGTTAATAAACAAAAAAAGCTTGATTAATTAAAAATATTCATTTTATACAGCAAAAATTTTTCCTGCCTACCAAATCGTCATTAGTCTACAATACCAAATGGTCATTAAAAGTTTTATTACGCTGCAACTATGATACGATAATGATTATTTTGATTAAATATCGATCACCGTAATTAGTAAACCGGATGTAGATCCCAAATTCGTTTCGTAACTAACAAGGATACAAAAATAGTAATAGAACTATTAAAATAATAATTTTATATAGCGAAAATTATCCTACCACGTGAATTGAAACACTACCAAACGGCCATTGAAAGTTATATTGCACCTACAACTACGATAAGATAATGATTATTTCGATTAAAAATCAATCATCTTACGTCTAAGAAACGTATTATTTAACACTGCAGAATTTAAATTGAGACATTAAATAAAAAGGAAGAAGTTGCAAAGGATTTAAATATGTATATATTTAAAGAATTATTTGTATTGCATTAGCCGCTGACTTCAGCGCCATCTTTAATTTCATTGTTTACATCTGAATAAATGCGCAGATTTCTGGCGTTCGCGGATTTAAGGAAATCTATTGTATCGTTCTGAATTCAGTGATTCCGGTTGTTATTCCGAAGATGAGCGTTTCTCTCCTCAAAATCCAGAATTCAGGCATTTTGAATATGCGGAATGCCTGTTAGCTTTTCTGGCTGCTCAGAGGCAGATGGAATGCGGAGTAAGCATTGGCGAATGTAAACAGTTATTGTATGTTAAATATTTATTGTGTTTTACGAAGCAAATAACATTATTTGTGAATTTTTTTTTATTAATCCTTGTTTTAGAATCAAAATTTGAATTTTTTCCCGCAAATTGGTTTATATTATTTACTCTTATCTCCCGAAATAAGGCAAAAGTTAATTTTATTTTGTAATATGGTTTAAAAAATATATTCTATTTTAGATTCTGCGTTTTTACACCATATACCGGGTGGCCAGAAATAAAACACCCCTACTCTGACCTCCCTGGATATCGAACTACTCAGTGTAAAGGCTTGAAAATTTGTGGACATACTATTCAAAAAATGGGGAAACGGATTTCACGAAAAAAAATTTAGTTCCAGAAATCACCGATAGGTGGCGCTGTACCACTGGACGTATGCTGAAAAGACACAAAAACAGGTTTTAAACACATTTTATTTGAAAGTACCAAGCATACATGAAACAAGGACGTTATCGATGCAGGGAATGCTGCTCAATATGGTTCCCTTCCTGAAGATGTAAAATGTGAAGTCTGTGGACAGCTTGTTCAACTGCGGATCGTAACTGGTCATCTGAGATGCTTCTCACATGCAGACTGATACTCTCTTTCAAATCTGCCAAGGTTACCAGACGTTCTCGATAAACAAGGTTTTTTAAGTGTCCCCAAAGCCAAAAATCACACGGATTAAGATCCGGTGAACGAGATGGCCAAGTTGTCGGAAACGCGCGACTGATTATTCTGTCATTGGTGAAATGTTGGCGAAGAAACTGTTGCACAGGGAGTCCAATGTGTGGAGGTGCTCCATCTTGCATAAAAGTAATGGTGTCAAGGCATTGGCGCTGCTGCAAATGGGGTACAACAAATGTTTCGAGCATCCTTTTGTACCTGTTGGCCGTCACGGTACATGTCTCAAGGCCATTGGGAGTAACCTCTTCGAAAAAGAACGGTCCAAGGATGAATGTGGCTGTGAATCCACACCAGACTGTAACTTTCGGTGAGTGGAGTGGAATCTCTTGGAAGTTACGGGGGTTTGTCGTGTCCCATATGCGACAGTTATGGGTGTTCACTGTTCCACTGAGGTGGAAATGGGCCTCATCGCTCCACAGAATCTGCCACGGCCACGATGCATCCACTTCAACTCTAGCAAGAAATGTCAATGCAAAGGTCAGTCGCATCTCCCTGTCTGTGGCCAGCAATTGTTGATTAGGGCGGATTTTGTACGGGAAACAATGCACCATTTTTCTGAGTATGTTCCACACTGTGCTATAGGGAACACCCAAGTGTCGTGACACTGCACGTGCACTACTGCAGCCTAAAACATTATCCATTGACTGTTCAACAATACCGGTGGCAACATCTTCAACGACATCTGAACGAACCGGTTTGCGTCCTCGACCAGGCTGAACTCCAAGATGTCCAGTTTCCTCGAATCGAGCGATCATTCTCCTGAGAGCTTGTGGAAGCAATGGTCCCTTACGCAAATCCTTAAGTCGGCGAAACTCTCGAAGTGCTGCTGGAGCATTTCCTTTATTCTCGTAAAACAACTTCACAAGCAAAGCGCGTTCTGGCAGCGTGACAGCCATCACTAATAAGAATGACATTCCCCACCTTTTAACTTCTTTTATACCCAGAACATGGCTTCTACCCATGCTTTACGCAAATTTTTCTGGTTACAGTATGAAATTGCAGTTACAACGGGAGTTCTAGCTTCTTTACTATTTTTATTTTCCATAAGGGGCAGAAAAATTAAAAAGGAAGCATGGAAGCATTCCATTCCGCATAAACATTTTAATTTTTATTATTATTTGTGTCTTTTGATCATAGTTCCAGTTGTGCAGCGCCAGCTATCGGTGATTTCAGGAACTAATTTTTTTTTCGTGAAATCCGTTTCCCCATATTTTGAATAGTATGTGTACAAAATTTTGAGCCTTTACACTGAGTAGTTCGATATCCATGGAGGTCAGAGTAGGGGTGTTTTATTTCTGGCCACCTTGTATTTTTTATTTATTCAGATTTTATGTAGTAAACTTATATATTTAATGCTATATAAATATTGATGTGTCATAGAATTGTTTAAATGACTTGGTAATATTTGATAGTATTTATTTAACATTATCCAACTTTCTTATATGTTTTGAAAATTTTGTTTTATTAAACTCAACTTAATATTTCTAAATGGCTTTTATAGTTAGATATAACTTAAAAACACGTGCTCTAACTATGTTTATATATTTGTGTACTATTTTGTATGCTTGTGTTTATTTATTTAAATTGTTATTCAAATGTACTCTAATAAATTACACTGGTTTCATCTTTTTAAATTTCAATGCTTAATAAGCATTGTGCTCTACAGTTTCACAATCAAACTTTCATGTGATATTTTACAAAGGAATTTAAATTTTATATAGGCTACAGTAGCTGTGTATCTAAAGTATTTATTTATAATTAGAATTATAAGTATCAAAGAGGGTTGAAAAATTTGATTTTATGCTAGTGAATTAAAATGCTCACATGATGTAGAGCTTTGTAAATTTGAAACGAAAAAATTTAAGCAGCATTACTAGAAAATTTTTTTGCATTTTTTTTATAATATTCAAATAATATTTTGCTAATATACACTTCCTACATGATTATTTTTAAGTAAATGACTACTTTTTTATGTGATAACTAAAGTTTAAAATTTTTTGTTGTTACTTTAATTATTTTAAGAGATATCCTTCTGTTCCTGTTTTTAATGATCATCCTATTTTTAAAAAGTAAAAAGATGTCTAAAACTTTTTTTTTAATTATTTTTATATGCACAACTTACTGCAAATAAAACAACTGCATTTTATTAAAGGCTTGCAGAAAGAATATTTTCCTATATTTTTTTTTAATGAAGTTATGTTATGATTTACTTGTGCTGTCTAAACATTTAATATTTATTTTATAATATGTTTAAGTCTTCACTTAATATTTGTAATATGCAATAAATCATCAAATGAACAAGTTGAAGTTATAATATAATTAATGCTATTTTGATAATAAATTCAAAATTTTGAGTTTTTTTTTCAAATTATTTACTACAAAACAATCTGAAAATATACTGAAAAATGGTTTCTTTTCTGAAAACAAACATTCTGAGTTCTCATGTTCCATCAATATAATGGGTCTGTTGGTTATTTTATATTTTTAAATTTTTATGTTGATGTTGCACATTGACGATTGCGGACAAAGGATTTATTTAATTACTATCACTATATCTACATTAAATTATTTGTAAAATTCAGGTAAGAATTATTTAATCCAATTTGTTGTTAGTTAATATTGTGCTTAGATTACTAAAATGTTTTCTTACTTCAACATGGTATCTAATTGTGGTTTGGTTTTATCTATAGTTTCTTGTTAGTAACTTATGCTTAACTTATATGCTCAATAATTCTAAATAATTTTCCACATTCTGGGATGAAAGAATGACATCCACTCTTATTTTGCAAATTTTTTTTATACAGTGACATTTGGGTATAGGTTTTAATAACGTTATATTGTTTTGAAGCTTTTTTGTGGGGAGGGGGGGGGGCGAGAGATTAGCCGGGGCGCTAGTGTTTATATATATATATATATATATGTTTATATAACACTGGTATGTGGCTAATCAAAAAGCAACTTTTCTCCCTCCTTTAAACTTTATTAGTACAGTTATTTTCTTATGAATTTATTATATTAAATGTTTAAAAAAATCTTGTGTTTTTTGAGAAACACAAAAATATTTCTTACATGATGAAATCCTACAATTGTAATTAATACTTTCTTTTTTAGATTTTGTCCCCTGTGAAGTATGTACAAGAGAATGGGATTCAGTGACAAGGATTACGAATTATGGTGTTCTGCTGGTGCCACTTAAAAAAAAAATTGTGAGGTGTAATTTGTTCTCTGCTTTTGGAACCGCTAGACTGAAATTCTGGTAAACAAAGAAGTTTGATGTTAATGGACAACAATGATTTATGATTCTTAGCTGTTTTTATTCCAATGATGTTTATGGATGGTCCCTAAACTCCTGTTCAATTAAAAAAAAATAACTAAAAAAAATTATTATTAGAATTTAATCCTGTTAATAACTCTGGATGCTATTCAATTTTTTTTTGTTTTGTTGTTTAAAGCTATAAAATTTAAATATTTCGTAAGTCTTTTTTTTTTTTTTTGGTAAGTTTTAATAGTTACTTAAACTTAATTTCAGATTGGTATTTTTTGCATTGAATTTAAATAATAAACTTTATTTATCTATTTTAAAGTTATATATGATTAACTCAACTACCACCCCCTCCCCCTTTTCCGCTTTTTAAAAATTCTTTTGGAAATTTAAAATGTGATTAATTTTTTTACTTACTTTAACATAAGTTGCATTTAATTTTCACAAAACATATAAGCTCTGCAAGAGCAACCCTGTTTTATGAAGAAATGTTGTGACATTTAAGAATTTGATTTTTTTTTTTTCAAATACATCTTTTACATGTAAAATTGAGATAAAATAGAAATTTCTTAAGACTGTTTTCAAGTCTCCTGCTCAATTCATATAAATGGCTTTTACATGCAGAATTATCCAATTTGCTCTAAATTTTGCATATAGGTTTATTCCGATAAGGTGTTTCCTTGATTAGTTTCGGGGGTTCATTGATTAAATATGAAGAATCAAGGGGGGCTATCCCCCTTAATTTATATAAATGAGTTTTTCAGGCAGAATTTTCAGATTTTTTTTAAAAAATTGTACATAGGTTGATTCTGATAAAGTGCTTTTCTGATTACTAGTTTGATTGGTTAAGTATAAAGGGGGGGGGAGGTTAATCTTCTCTTGAATTTAAGTAAAAGGGTTTTTCATGCAGAATTATATTATTTGCTAAAAATTTTGAATATAAGTTTATTCTGACATGAGTGAATATTTTTTTTCTCACATTGGATAGCTGAAGTAGATTTATGCAACAACCATTTTTTGATTTGTTTAATATTTTTCTTTTTAATTAAGTCACTTTTACTTTTGGAACCAGTACTGAAATAAGAACTTTCCTAATATGAATAAAACTAACCAAAATCAAAGAAGTAAAATCGAGCCTGGTTAGAGATTGTCCTCTGTTATCCCATGCAAAACAATCATTCAAAAATTTTAAAATCAAAACGAGAAATTTGAAAATAATGCCCCCGAAGAATTTACATTAAAATTCTTGTTATATTGCATGACTGAAGTAACCTCTTAAGAGTCTACACTAAACATGGAAAGAAGCACTCAAGCTAATGCTATACTTATGGGAAGATTATTTAGATTTGTTATCTCATTTTATTTATTTATTTTTTTAACATGGGGTATACCTGAAGTTGATAACTGTTACTGTATACATTTGTAGTACAGTTTACTCCTTCAAATCCATAACCCTAAAATCTGCACTTGATTGATGGATGTAAACAACGAACATTCAGTTCAGATAGCATAGGGACAAAATTTGACTTTTTTAATTCATATATCAATTAAATATATATTTTAATTTATAATTTTTGTTATTATTATTAAATTTATGTTTTTCATGAAGGAAGAATAAAATTATTTGTGAAAAAATTCAAGATATTGCTGATATCATTGGTAATTCTTTCAAGTCAATCTTTTCTGAAAAGTCTGGCTAAACCTGAAATAAAACATCCTTATTTTATGATTTCATGTAAATTAATGATGTAACTTTGTGAGGCATGTTTCATTGAATAATTTACGAAAACTCCATTTTATTTCTATAATGAATATTTAATCATACATTATTGATAATTAACTTGACTTTGCTTTTAATATTTTAATCATTTAAAAAAAAACCTCATTTTTTATTATTTTAGTTTATTATTTAATTTAACATTTTATTACAGGGCTTGAAATTCAATTTTTTGAAGGAGGGCAGTCTCCCTACCAACATTTATAAATGGAGGGGAATTTGGCTGTTTGGGAGGGAGAAGAAATGTTTAAAACCCGCCATTATTTTATGTGCTATTTAAAGAATTACCAGAATACAGACATAAAAAAATATCACTGAAGCCATTTTTATCAACAATTCAGAATAATTATGCAAAATGTGTAAAAAAACTTTTATACTGTCTAGTTGTTACTGGTGGTAAATTCCCTCCCGGTGCTAATTATTTTTGTCACAGATCTAATTATTGTTTTAATAATAATTAATATATCTTCTAATTAATTCAATAAATTTATATTTATAATTTTAATTGTTATAACTAATGTTATTTTTCTGTATATTAAATGTGCAAGATACAAATTTAATCATAAAATAATACTTATGTGAGTGTAGAAAATAAGAGGTACCACTATTGTTTGCATTTCTTTAAAAAAGGGGCAAGTCAAATTCATTGAAAAAGACTTTCTTAAAAAATGAATACTTTGTTGAGTAAAAGGATACTTTTTGTTTAATGAATGGCTGCTTTCAGTTAATTGCACTCACTCAGAAAGATTTGGAGCTGTCAGAAGCTGATTTTAGAGCAGCAAAGAAAAAAAAATATATTGAAACAGGAAAATTAGTTTGTTGAACAGAAAAATGAACTCCCCGTAATATTATTTTTTGGGGGGAAGAGATTCACTTTGACGAAAGTGTCATTTTTTCGCTATCTTTTGATGAAATCTGTCTTTTTTAACGATCTTTTCACGAAATCTGCCATTTTTTCGGGATTTTTTGACGAAATTTGCCGTTTTTTCGTGAATTTTCTGAGAAAATTTGCCGTTTTTTCGCGATTTCTTTTATGAAATCTGATGTTTTATCGCGATTTTTTTACGAAAATTATCGTTTTCCGCGATATTTTCGGGAAATTTGTAGTTTACAGTGAATCTTATGTCGAAATTTGTCGTATTTCGCGATTTTTGGACGAAATTTGACGTTTTTTCGTGAATTTTCTGAGGAAATTTGCCGTTTTTTCGCGATCTTTGATGAAAAATGATGTTTTGTCGCGATTTTTTTATGAAAATTGTCGTTTTTCGTATATTTTGGGGAAATTTGTCGTTTATAGTGAATCTTTTGTCGAAATTTGTCGTTTTTCGCGATTTTTGGACGAAATTTGCCGTTTTTTCGTGAATTTTCTAAGGAAATTTGCCGTTTTTTCGCGATTTTTGGACGAAATTTGACGTTTTACAAAATTATGTGATGAAATTAGGCATTTTTTCGTGAGTCTTTTGACGGAATTTGCCGGAAATTAGTCGTTTTTTCGCGATCTTTTAACAATATTTGCCGTTTTTTAGCAAACTTTTGCGAAATCACGCGTCTTGTGAAACATGTAATAGCCGTTTCTTTTGTGTGTCATCTCCGATCTTTTGCGTAATTTACGCGCAGTAGCGCGTCCGCGGCATCAGTTTCATAATTTTTGGAATTGAATGCGTTATTTTTTTTTTGAGGGGGGGAGGGGAAATTCCGAACAGAATCACCTCTATTTCGCCGCGGAAAAAATCGTGATTTTCAATGATTTTTCGCTGTAAAAAAACTCGCAAAATGTGTCGATTACTCGCACGAAAATATCATAAAATTCGCAAAACGGTCGTGGGAGTTGATCATAGTTTCATAATGCAAAATTGTTTGGACGGGAGCCTCCCGTCCACGTTATTCTTTTGGGCGGGATTTCAAAATTTTGGGCGCGAATCCCGCCATCCCTCCCTGAAATTTAAGCCCTGTAATTATATTGTAAGCATTCATTATAGTTTCGATTGCATTATTAATTGTACATTCAAATGTCTGTTTATAAAGTATAAACAAAGCAATGATCAGAAATCCATGAAATTCAAAAAACTGCTAAATGTCTGGTCCCAAGTGAAGTCTTTGAGAGAGTCTACTTTATAAGCATCATACAGTACAATAAATTACCTTGTAAAAAAAAGTGTCTCAAATGGTGACTCTTAGGCAGTGTTCTTGCTGACATTTGACCAACGTTAGTAAATTGGCTAATTAAAAATAAAAACCATTCTCCAAATGAAAAAAGTATTAGCAAAATAGATTAGCCGTGTAACACAAATATATATATATATATATGTAATAAAATAAAAAAAATTTTGCGCCATTTTTATTTTTGTTCTCTCTTAGCTTCAATTCTAAATTTGTGGAACATATTCCAATCTTAGTTTCGTAACTTGTAACAGATAAAATTCTTTTTCTTACTTTAGTTATTAATAAATTATTTCTTGCTTCTCAAAAAGGCGGGAAGTATTTCGTAAGCTTTTTACTTTCTGGCATATTCCTGCGATTTTAATTTTATTTTTTATTTTTTAACATCGCGTGACAAGTGTTACTACGCGTTGCTAAAGGGCTTAGTGTTCCGAGAAAAAAATATAGTTCTTGCCAGTAGACCGCCTATTACGGCCAATTAGAATTGATCATTTTGTCCGTTAGAGGCTCGAGTCCATCCTGATTGGATTTTTAAAATGATTGACGCGGAGTAGGAGGGCGCTAGTTTTGTCGTGAAAATGATTTTTTCATTTGGCTTTTCAGGAGAGTAGAATGCACCTTTTCTTTAAACTATCAAGACGCGCGTTTTATTTCTCCGCTGAATTAGAAATGTCATTTTTTCCGAGATTGTAGAACGCCGGAATGTTGCAGCTTAGTGAGCGAAGGCCGTAGTGATAGATGTGTGGAACGGTGATCTGTGGAGTAACTTAAGTTCGTGCTCTAAATAATAAAGAACTAAAACACTGATTTTCTTGCATTGTTATTGGAGAAACTCCTACGAGAACAAATCCATGGCTTATCCACTTACCAGAACGACTGCTCATCCCACTATTGAATCTTAGTGAATAGTAGTATTCTACAACCAACATGGTATTCTATTAGTGATTATACACTATTATAGAACATCGTCGTCGTTTTATTACATTTTAGCCGGCAGGATGAAAAATGAACTGGCGTAAAACTTTTGAGAATAAGCTGCATGCTCTTCATACACTTACAGTTGTTCCTACATTTTTCCTGGTATTGTTTTCATCTTAACATTTAATACAGAAAAAAAAATAACTATGATATCTTCCATCTAAATGGTATGTCCAAGACTGAAGATGGATGGGATCAGCTGCTGTGTGTTAATACTAATATTGTAATTTTGTTTCCTGCAATAAGACTCAATGTGTGTTACTAACAGTCAGAGTTTTTGAGATGTTAGCTGCACGCATCTTTAACCTCATCTGCGTCTACTTCCACCCATGTTACGACGAGATGGCCTGCATGGAAAAACATCTTCATGTGCATAAATGATAAAACTTTCAGCTGAAAAAAGATCGTCTTATAAAGTTTTGTTTGTAATTATGTGTGGTATCTACATCTACAAATATTTTAAATGTGAAATATACCTCGCATTCTAGTGAGAAACTTTTCAACTGAGAGATATGCAACCAAACTGTGAGATATGCAAAATAAAAATTACAAAAGATCACCTGCATGAAATCAATTCAACATCATTTTCTTTTATTTATTTATTTACTGTATTTTCTAGGTAAAAGTGCATAAATATTTTGATAAATTTTCATTTCATAATAAATGAACACCTGCTGTGTGGTTGCGAAACTACGGTATATTCCATCAGTAATACAAGATAATTGAAATTTGCACCTGTGAGTCGTATCTACGAAGTGCTTTATTTTTTGTTTAGTTTAATAAAAAATTAGGTATTTGAACAAGGCCACATCGAACATGTCTGTAAGTTATTATTTTATTTGTTTATTGGCTAAGAAATTTTAATAATCATTTCTTTGTTTAAATTCTTGATTTTTTCTTTCTCTTTTATTACAGATATTAAAAAATAAATGTGTTCTTAATTTATAATTGAAATTTCTGCTCATAGAAATTTTATTTAGTTTTAAAGGTGTTATTTTTTTTTTAAATCGAAAGATGGATTAATTTGTTGTTAAAAAAATACTCTGTTGCAAAATTTATTTTCCATACGTAAAGAAAAGTATTTTTGTTTTTAAAATTATTTGTTATTTCCCATGTATGGAAACCCGATATTTATTATTTTATTACTTATTTATTTATTATTTATTTATTTTTATTATTATTTATTGAGGTATTTGAAGTATAGTAATTGAATTTTAATAATTGAAGTATAGCATTTAAATATTTTCCATATGAATTATCCTTCTTATATGCTATTAAGATCAGGATTAGTAAAAGAAGAAAAAATGTCAGAAAATAAACTTGATATTGTCCCTTTTGAATTTGGGTTGGGCATGGATATATTTAAATGGTTTAAACATTTTGATCGAGAATGTTCGGTAGAAAAGAAAGATAATGAGTGGAAACATCAAAATATTTCAAAATATTTAAAGGGGGAAGCGCTAAAAACTTATATCAATGATTGTTTGGATTGTGCTACTTATGAAGAAATTGTCGAGATTTTAAGTGAAAAATTCATTCAAGTTAGAGTTCCAAAATTTTCTGAATTTACTTCCTTAAAGTTAAATGATCTAAGTGATTTGGATTCTTATTTTAGAAAGAAAGTTGAGATTGGAAGGCAACTTCAGCTTGAGGAAAATTTAATTATACAGGGATTAATTGATGGCCTTCAGCCGGAGTATCAAAATTGTTTGATGGTTAACCCTCCTTCCAATACTCGTGAATGGTTTCGCATTGCTAAACAATTAGCAGCGATTCCAAATCATACCTCTAATAACGGCAATAGAAATTTTCAACAAAGTAGACCAATGCACAATCCCAATCCTCAGCCCAGACATTGGACTCGACCTACTCCAAACAATCCATCCCAAAATTTTAATCCTAGGTTTTTCACTCCTAGAATGCCGGCAACTCATTATCAAAACAATTACCCTAGTCGTCCGTGCAGAGTATGTTTAAACAGAGGCATAGAAAATGCATATCATTGGGTAAGGAGTTGTATATTTAACACAAATTCCTTTCAAACTGAAACTCCTGCTCATATTCAACCACCCCCTACTAATAATATTTGACAATTATTTATCCCTGGATATGTGGGCAATAACAAAGTGTATTGTGTGTTGGATAGTGGATCAACTGTCTCAATTTTACCCCTCAAATTTGTTCGATATTTAAATGGTAATTTACATAATGTTACCCCTATTACTATCAGACAGGCACAAGGAACTCTTACAATTAATAAATCTTGTCGATTATGTATTAAATTTGGTAATATAAAGAGATATGTTAATTTTTTAGTAAGTCAACTTGATTTGGACTATGCTATTTTAGGTTTACCTGATTGTGCCAAATTTAAATTAAAAATTGATTGTGCAAAAAGCCAGGTGTTACAAGACAATATTTCGTTAAACCCATATGTCAACATATCCAGTGATAACTTAGAATTGCTTCATTTTGATATTATAAAAAATGATACTACTGTGCAACCCGATTATGGAAATACCATAACTCCTCAATCCTTGTCGCGAACTAATAATGATGATTATAATCTATTGGGGGATCTGAATGCTATTCAAAATAAAAATGTAAGGGAACTTTTAAGGGATTATTTAGATATTTTTGCAAAAAATAAATATGATGTAGGGAGAATTAATATTGAACCTCAGCGTATTTATCTTAAATCTGACCTACCAATATCTTTGAGGCCTTATCGTACATCCACTGCTGATGAAAAAGAAATATCTCAGCAAATCCAATCATTATTAGCTGCTGGGTTAATTAAAGAAAGTTATAGCCCGTACTCTTCTCCAGTTACGTTAGTAAATAAACGAGATGAAGGTAAAAAAACCCGAATGTGTGTTGACTACCGAAAATTAAATTCTATCATGAAAAATGACGCTGAACCTTTACCCCGAATAGATGAAATTTTAGACAAATTAAGTGGTGCCCAATATTTCTCTACACTAGATTTAGCCTCAGGCTATTGGCACATACCTATTCACCCAGCCGATTCCGAAAAGTTAGCCTTTACTACTAATTGTGGGCTCTGGGAATGGAATGTTCTCCCCTTTGGTGTAAAGGTAGGCCCCCCAATTTTCAACAGGACAATTAGAAGAATTCTTACAAAATATAAAATAGACTTTGCTTGTTATTATTTTGATGATATAATTATTTTTTCTAAATCAATAGATGAACATATACAGCATCTCATCCAAATTTTTGATTTATGCCGAATAGAAAATATTAAATTAAAATTATCTAAATGTACTTTTGCTCAAAAACAAATCAATTTTCTAGGGTATGAAATCCAAAATGGAACTTTAACTCCAGCTAATACTAATATAGAAACGATTAAAAAATTAAAACCTCCTACTAACACTAAAGAATTACAAAGATTTCTTGGTTCTATAAATGTGTATCATAAATTTATTGACAAATATGCTGAAATTAGACACCCCCTAAATAAATTACTTAAGAAAGATACTATTTGGGAATGGAATACTGAATGTCAAAACTCTTTTCAAAAATTAAAAGATGCCCTCATTGCTAAACCAATTTTAAAGATTTATGACCCAAAATTACCCCTACACATGTTTGTTGACGCTTCTCAGGTAGCGGTAGGTGCAGTTCTTAAACAACCCGACCATAATAACTTTTTACATCCAATTGCTTATTTTTCTAGAGGATTGAGAAGTTATGAGAAAAATTATTTCATTACCGAACTAGAGTGTCTTGCTATCATTGATACTTTAGATAAATTTTATCATTACTTTCACGGTGTGCAATTTACCATCCATACTGATCATGCATCTCTTGTTTGGTTAAAAAATGTCAAACATTTAAGAGGTCGATTATTTAGGTGGTCATTGAAGTTAAGTATGTTCGATTACAAAATAGAGTACTTAAAGGGATCTACAAATGTCGAAGCCGACATGTTGTCCCGAAACCCTATTTCTCATTTTTGTAAGCCCCTTACTTTTCTTCTTGACGTCAAAGAGATTATTGAGATGCAAGAAAAAGAAAATGTGTGTGGATCAAATTATATTAATGACAATGGACTGATTATAGTTAAAAGAAAAGGTTTTCGTAAAGTGGTAGTTCCCATGTCCCTAAGAAAAAAATTGCTTAATGTTGCTCATGAACAGTTTGGTCACCCTGGTGTTCAAAAAATGCAAAATTTAATTTCTCCTAACTATTATTGGCCAGATATGACCCAAGACATTACTAACTTTGTTAAATACTGTGATATTTGCCAGAAAAATAAAAAACCTAGACAGAAAAAATTTGGCTTATTACAAACTATGCCCACTACAGATCAACCTTTTGACTGTCTGTCTGTTGATACTGTAGGAGGGTTCAATTATTATAATTCTACAAAAAAATATCTCCATATTATAATAGACCATGCCACAAGATATGTTTGGGCATTTCCTTCCAAAAGTGTCACTACAGAAACTTATACAAATTGTCTGAAACAAATCTTCAATATCAAAATCCCTCAACAATTATTCTGTTTTAGTAAGATTTCAAGTGTACAGTCCCCTCAAAAAATACTTAGTGACAGGAATGCTGCTTTTACTTCTTCAAGATTCAAAAAATTCCTGCGAAATCATAATATTAAACAACGTTTGACCACTGCCCATCATCCACAAACGAATGGGAAATGTGAAAGAGTAAATCAGACAATAGTAACTAGATTAAAATGTAAAGTAAACTCCACTACCTCTAAAATTCCCTGGACTAAGCTTTTAACTGAGGTAATTAATGAATATAATAATACACCCCATTCTATTACCAAATTTCCACCTGCGTACTTACTTTTTGGCCAATTACCCTATGACTCCCCCTTACAACAAAATTATTATCCCCCTGTTCATGAAGCACTTAAAATTGCTAAAACAAGAACTGATGAATTCCATTTAAAAAATAAAAGATATTATGATAAAGATTATATCGAACCAAAATTTAAAATAGGAGATCTAGTTATCTATGAAGAATTTCAGTACCCTAATACTAGAAAGTTGTCACAAGTATTTAGTGGCCCTTATAAAATTCTTAACAAATTATCCGAAGTAAATTTTGAAATTGATAGGCAAAACCAGTTCAAAAGTTCAGAAATAGTACATGTATCTAAATTAAGGCCTTATTATTCCCCTGATAAATTTAAATTAAGTCATGAGCAACAACCCCCTAATCAACAACAAACTCAGGTAAAAACTGTAGCTTAAACTATATCTCTAGTTTATCATTTTATAATTTTTTCTCTTAAACAGTAAATTTCTTTTCATATTTTAATTCAGATAATATCCTGTAATTCTCACAGAATGGCAATGATATCTCTTGACTGCAGCGAGAGTGTCACTTGTCTGGAAATTTTTATATTTGTTTATTTATGCCGGCGTAGACGAACAAAGTGGAAATTTCTTATTCTGTACTGAATTACTCTACTTAGAATATTTTTTTTTTCTTTCAACTGAACCTATTTGTAATATTAAGTTTAATCTATCAATTATTAAATTAATTATTTGCCAAGTAACAAAATTTTTATCACTTTATTTTAATATATTTTTTTTTCTTTCTCTCTTTCTTTGCTTCTGCATTCCAGTCCAAGTACATGTCAATTATAATATAATTTTGTTTCTTTTTCTCTTTCCTACTTGCATCTTGCAATGTTTTATCACACCGAGAGAATATTTATTGCGTAATTATTTGACATGAATAGATCTTGTTTTTTATTTTTATCATTTATTAATATTTCTTTTTAAGAATCTTAGTAGTTTAAAGGTCACGTGCATTCTCAAACATGAACAAAATTTTTATTTATCTTTATTTTATTTTAATTTATCATATTATATTTTAATTTTTTTTTGTACATATTCCTACTTAATCCTGTACTCGGATTACCAGATTAAGTAAATGATTTCATAGTTGATTGCATTTTTTATTTTATTCCACTTCTCTCTATATTTCATCCCAAAAATATGAGATGAGATAAACGAGATTAAGTATTTAAAGAATGTCTTTTATGATATTTATTATTACTTATTAAGAGATTTACTTATACCCATTATGAGATTTACTTACACTTATGATATTTATTATTATTGATATTTTTCCTTATTATGTTTCTTAATTATATTGTTTATTATTTACATTGTTAAATTTTATTATTACTATATTATAAAATGTGTTATTAATTAAAAATACAATTATAAAAGTATTTTCACAAAGATTCCAAAATGGAACTGTTATGAATGTTCAAGGACTTACTCACACAAAAACTGAACTAATATTATAATGTTAGCTGATGAATTTGGACAGTTAAATGAATTAGACATCCTTAAAATGAGGTAATGAACTATGCCATTCCAAATATGACTTTAAGAGGATTTTTGAAATAAACTTTTAAAAATTGATTTCTAGATTTGACATTGTTAAAAAAGAATTTAACGTTATTGTTTTTCATTTTTATGTTTCATTTTTATGTTATTACTATGGGTAATTGCTTATATTTTCAAATTACTTTTTGATGTGTACTTTAAACAAGATTATATCTTGTATTTGTATTGAAGCCTATTTTATTGTATTTAAATTTGAAGTTATTCCACGCATCACCTTGGTGTTTTTAAATTTGAATTCTATATAAAAAAGAGAAATTAATTTAAATTTTTTTTTTATTCAGTATCTAATTATTATTACTTATATCAACAACTTCGTGAGCTAAGTCTGCATCATCTCCCTTTCTGTGAAATTGCAGGTCTCAGACCTACTTTTTCACCCGTCTTTCTGGGAGGGGGGATTTGTAATAAAATAAAAAAATTTTTGCGCCATTTTTATTTTTGTTCTCTCTTAGCTTCAATTCTAAATTTGTGGAACATATTCCAATCTTAGTTTCGTAACTTGTAACAGCTAAAATTCTTTTTCTTACTTTAGTTATTAATAAATTATTTCTTGCTTCTCAAAAAGGCGGGAAGTATTTCGTAAGCTTTTTACTTTCTGGCATATTCCTGCGATTTTAATTTTATTTTTTATTTTTTAACATCGCGTGACAAGTGTTACTACGCGTTGCTAAAGGGCTTAGTGTTCCGAGAAAAAAATATAGTTCTTGCCAGTAGACCGCCTATTACGGCCAATTAGAATTGATCATTTTGTCCGTTAGAGGCTCGAGTCCATCCTGATTGGATTTTTAAAATGATTGACGCGGAGTAGGAGGGCGCTAGTTTTGTCGTGAAAATGATTTTTTCATTTGGCTTTTCAGGAGAGTAGAATGCACCTTTTCTTTAAACTATCAAGACGCGCGTTTTATTTCTCCGCTGAATTAGAAATGTCATTTTTTCCGAGATTGTAGAACGCCGGAATGTTGCAGCTTAGTGAGCGAAGGCCGTAGTGATAGATGTGTGGAACGGTGATCTGTGGAGTAACTTAAGTTCGTGCTCTAAATAATAAAGAACTAAAACACTGATTTTCTTGCATTGTTATTGGAGAAACTCCTACGAGAACAAATCCATGGCTTATCCACTTACCAGAACGACTGCTCATCCCACTATTGAATCTTAGTGAATAGTAGTATTCTACAACCAACATGGTATTCTATTAGTGATTATACACTATTATAGAACATCGTCGTCGTTTTATTACATATTTATATATATTTCATCCTAAGTTTTTATAATTGTGACAACGATTGTTATTAATCTAACTTCAACCATCTGCTACAAATATATTAAAAATATGCATATATGCATATGTATGAAAAATGAAAAGTAACGAAAGCAAAAACAAAAAATGAGCATTAACAATTTGGCGAATCTAATCACTTGTTGACTCCCCAAATGAACAATTTAGCGCAATGGTGACTGACAGCGAGAACTCTGCTCTTAAGTCTAAATTAACAACACAGTAACTGGCAAATTACTTATGATTATTAATAAACAGTAGAGTCCTTCAAATCCGCACAGCTTGGGACAAGAGGTTGTGTGATTTTTGATCATTGCTTTGTATATATTCTTTAAACAGTCTTTTGAATGTAATTAATAATGCAATCGAAACTTTAATGAATGATTACAATATAATAATATGTTAAAATAAGTAATAAGCAGAAATAATAAAAAATACATAATTTTTAAAACAATTAAAATATTGAAAGCAAAAATCAAGTTAATAGTCAATAATGTATGATTAAATATTCACAATAAAGTTGAAATATAGTTTTCCTAAATTATGCAGTGAAACTTGCCTCAAAGTTTCATTACTCATTCATATCAAAATCATAAAATAAGGAAGTTTTATTGCAGGTTTAGCCAGTCTTAATAACCAAAAATGTTCAATGAATATATTAATACATAGGAGCCAACGTTGGTCCCAAAGCTGGGACTGCCACAAGGGCAGTTGTTTGAGGGGATGTTGGTGAACATGCGATGTGCCGGACTAGAAAACGAGCTGAATGAACTAGGGAGTCTGGGTCATAGTCCCGGAAGCTGACGCAATTTGAGCATTTTAATCCAAATTCAGAGCACTTTAGACTTTTTACCCCTTTAAGACGAAATTCGAGATTTTTCTTCACATGATCGACAAAATTTGTAATTTTTCTTCGCTTGATCGACGAAATTTTCGATTTTTCTGCGCTTGATCGGCAGAATTTGCAATTTTTCCACGCTTGATCGACGGAATTCACGATTTTTACGAAGTCGATAGACAAAATTTGCGATTTTTTTCGCGCCTGACCCAAAAAATTGCGATTTTTAGAAGTCGATCGTCGAAAATTGTGATTTTGCAGCAACTTATCGACAAAATTCACAATTTTTACAAAACTGATCGACGAAATTCGCGATTTTTCTTCGCATGACCGACAAAATTCGCGATTTCCCTTCGCATGATCGTTGAAATTTGCAATTTTTCCGTAGTTGATCGACGAAATTTTCAAATTTTCCGTGCTTTATCAACGGAATTCGCGATTTTTCTGAGCCTGCTTCAAAAAATTCAGGTTCTTTCCGTTCCCAATCAACAAATTTCAAAATTTTTACGAATCCGATCGACGATATTCGCGATTTTTACAAAGCCGATTGACGATATTCGCGAATTTTACAAAACTGATCGACGAAATACGCGATTTTTACTCGCATAATCAATAAAATTTAAAATTTTCCGCGTCTGATTGACGAAATTCGAGATTTTTCTCCGCGTGGTAAAAAAAATTCGCGATTTTTCCGCGCTTGATCGACGAAATTTGCGATTTTTCTGCGCTTGATTGACCGAATTAGCGATTGTTCTGCGCTTGATTGACAGAATTTGCGATTTTCTGCGCTTAATCGACGGAATTCGCGATTTTTACGAAATGATCGACGAAATTCGCGATTTTTCATCACATGATCGACAAAACTCGCGATTTCCCTACATATGATCGTCGAAATTCGCAATTTTTCGAGCTTCATTTATGAAATTTGCAATTTTTCCTCGCTTGATCGATGAAATTTGCAATTTTCGCGTGCTTTATCGACGGAATTCGCGATTTTTCCGAGCATGTTTGGAAATCAACTAAATTCGAAATTTTAACGAATCTGATCGACGATATTCGCGGATTTTAAAAAGCTGATCTACGAAGTTCGCGATTTTCACTCGCATATTTAGTAAAATTCACATTTTCCGCGTCTGATTGACGAAATTCGCGATTTTCTCGCACCTGATCGATAAAATTCGTATTTTTTACAAAGCCGATCGACGAAATTTGCATATTTTACAAAGTTGATTGAGGAAATTTGCGATTTTTACAAAGCTCATCGACGAAATTTGTGACATTTCCGTTCCAGATCGGCGAAATCCTCAATTTTTCCACATTAATTGACAAAATTCACAATTCTTAAAAAATGGTCTTTTCTTCGCATGATCGACAAATTTCTCGAATTTTCCGCTCCCAATCGGCAAGATTTAGAATTTTTTCGAGCCTGATTGATATATTTAGCAATTTTTCCATGTGTGATCAACAAAACTCGCAGTATTCTCGTCTTGGACCGACGAAATTTGCGATTTTTTGGAATCCAATCAATAAAATTCGCGTTTTTTTCCACCCTTAATTGACGAGATACGCACTTTTCTGCGGCCGATCAACGAAATTCAGGATTTTTGTAAAAATTCTGACAAAATCTGCTTTTTTTACGCGACAAGATGGAACTCTCGATTTTTTCTCTTGATAAATTGACGAAACACTCGATTGTTTCGCAGCCGATCAACGGAATTTAAAATTTTTCTGAGCGACATCGTCAAACTCGCGATTTTCCGTGCTTTATCAACGAAATTTGCGATTTTTTTCCTGATCAACAAAATTTGACATTTGACAATAAACCAAAAAAACATGCTTATTTCTCTCTCTTTTTTTTCAACCGATGAATTTAATATGCAATTTTTTCGAGCATCATAAACAACTGAAGATTTTTTTTTCTTGCCCGATCAACGAAATGTGCGATTTTTCACATCCGACTGACAAAACTCGCGAATTTTCCACGCTCGATCGGGTAAAATTTTAATTTTTTCCGAGCCTTATGGGCAAAATTTGCGATTTTTCCATATCTGATCAGCGAAACTTACGACTTTCCCGGGCCATATCGACAAAGTTCGCCTTTTCCACCCCTGATCAACGAATTACGCGATTTTTCCGTGCTGATAAATGAAATTTGCCATTCTTAAGTGACGAAATTTTATATTTCCTCCGAAAAAGTGATGAAATTTACGATTTTTTCATGAACATATGCACAAAAATTGCAATTTTTTCCAGTTGTAAGTTGACGAAATTCGCGGGCGATACGTTAACCTATCGCGGGCCACAGGTTGCGCATCCCTAGTTAAACACATAAATTGCAGAAAAATGGGTATGGGACAAAGATTTTAGTTTATTACACGTGAAAATAACAGTTTGCTCAATCATCTCAGGAATATGAAATCAAATAAAAGTATCTTAAAAGAATTTTTTTTAAAGTCAAAGAATACTGCAATACGAATTACACTGAAGGTAGAAGTATAAATTAGAGTAAATGAAATTATTCAAGTTTTATCATATTTTCATTTTATTTCTACTTTTTCGCAGCTATCTTTGAGCAAAATTCGAGTTTTTTACTCTGTTTTGCTAAAATTTGTGATTTTGGGAAATTTGCATTTTTCCTTGCAATCTTTTGCCGAAATTTGCGTTTTTCCCCCGTGATCTTTTGTCGACTTTCACGTTTTTCCCACTGTCCTCTGACAGAATTTCCTTTTTTCTGCTATCTTTAAATGAAATTAAAGTTTTTTCCACGATTATTTGCGTTTTCATCCCTATTTTTTGACAAAATTCGCGTATTTACCGCGATTTTTTTAGATTTTATGCCAAAATTTGCAATTTTCTCGCGATTTTTCGACAGAATATCTCTGTCGAAAAATCGCAATTCTTTGAAAGAATTCGCGTTTTTCCGCTATTATTGCGAATTTCGTATTTTTCCGCGATCTTTTGCGAAAATTCACATTTATCTTTCAATTCTTTGACAGAATTTGAGTTTTCCCCTACTATCTTAGAACGAATCTCACATTTTTTTCTGTGATTCTTTGACAGAATGTGTGTTTTTCAGAGAACTTTTGGACGAAATTTTCCGCGATCTTTTTACGATTTTTGTGTTTTTTTTCCCCGATCCTTTCACAAAATTGATGTTTTTCGCGACCCTTTGACGAAATTGGTGTTTTTCCGCGATCATTTGACGAAATTGCCAATTTTTTCTCATTTTTTTTACACTGTTCACGTTTATTACGCAATCCTTTGACAAATTTGCATTTTTTTTACGATCTTGTCTCCGAATTTTCGGATTGATGACTTACTTTCTTAGATTTCAAAACAAATCATCCCCGCAAAAAATGACAAAAATAGCGAAAAAAAAAAACTACTGGGAATCGCGACTTCGCGGAAAAATCTCATACCTCCATTTTTCAGGGTCCGCCAAGATATTGCAAGGTCTGCAGAAATTTTCCAGGGTCTGCGCGGCAGACTCGCAGACCCAGAAGTCGGCGCCACTGTATTAATATGTTTGATAAGAAGATTGTGGTGACCAATGATATCTTGATTTTTTTTTCAGAAATTAATTTATTTTTCCTTCATGGAAAAATATGAATTCAGTCATATTAAGAAAAATTACAAATTAAAATGCATATGAAAATGATAATAAGCTAAAAAAGTCAAGCTTTGTCCCCTGAATGTTTCATTGTTTACATCCATAAAATATGTGCGGGTTGCAGATTTGAGAGAGTTTACTGTATCTCTAAACTCGCTTTACTATATTTTGGGAAAAAAAGGAAAAATAAAGTTCAGTCGAAGTTCTATAATCTGCATATGTTGTGTCCAAAGGTTGTGCGGATTATGGAATATTGTGGATTATAGAATATTATGAATTATACATCATTTTATTATTCCTAGACAGCATTTTAAATTTTTAATCAGTGTATCATGAAAAGATAAATATAAAATCTAATAATTAATTTAATATGCTACCTCAAAAAATGACTTTTTAAAGTTATTTTATTAAAAAATTTATAGATATGTGCATTTAAATAAATGCATATGTTCTGTAATGCTGCAATCCATTTTTTACTGTTAATAAAATAAAAGAGTTATGTTAAAAAAAGAATTTTTTTATGACTTTCTTTCAATTTTTTTATTATTTGTTTTAAAAAATCATTTTTGGATCACGAATTTGTAAATTTTTGAAAATGTTTATTTCATTGTTTATATTCGTAATGTAACGCAAATTATAGAAAATTCCAGATTACGGGTGTGCGTATTATCGATCTTTGACTGTAAATAAGATATACAATCTGTTTTAAAAGTGAAAATTATTAACTATACTACGTGAAAGTTCATCCAGGTTCAACCAGAACAAAAATGATTTAGTGCCGTTTTGCAATGCATGATTACTAGTAATTTTGCATGCTGGTATAAGAACTACTACCATCTACTAGTATAAGAAGATTCTAGTCACTTGTGTTTTGTGAGCTGCACATTATATAAAATATAAGTTAGAGAAGAAGCTTGTTTTTTCCTTCTCACAAAAACCCGAGGACTTCTCCAAGAATTTTACAAAAAAATTGGTTAAGAGAAATCGTAATAGAACTCAGTTACAGTCAAGGATCGACAATACTTGCACCCATAATCCGCAATTTTCTATCATTTGCATCATTTTACAAATGTAAACAGTGAAATAAACAGTTAGGAAAATTCATAAATTTATACTTTAAAAATAATAAAAAAAATTAAAAAAAAATCATAATAAAACACCTACTTTTTAAAATATAATTGTTTTATTTTATTAACAGTAAAAAACAAACTGTATTATGCAGGATTGGCAAGTTTTTGACATGCGACAGTTTTTGGCGGTTTTAACCATGGTTTAAACCGTCATATCAAAAACCTCCTTGTCAAAAATGTCAAAAACCTATACAGTCAAACCTTTTTAACATGAACCTCAAGGGGAATCAAAATTTAGTTCATGTTATCAGTATCAAATCTTTGTATTTGTCTTTATAGAAGACTGTGAAAACAATTAATTCTTATTAAAAGTAATTCATGTTACACATGTTCAAATGTTAACAAGGTTTGGCTGTATTTATATGTAAATAAAAATATTTATTTGTTTTTAATAAAGGAAATGTTTCTAAATATATGTTCTAGAAAAAATAAATTTAAATTTTTAAAGAAACACATTTTGAACGGAAAATAAAATTTTAGAAGGCTATAAACAAATTCAAAGTTTACAAGTCTGGTCCAACTTCTGATTTGGTAGAATTAGCTGAACAACTTTTATCATGCCCTGCCAGTTCTGCTGCAATAAAGCGAATGTTTTCCAATTTTGGACTAATTCATTCAAAACTCTAAGTGATTAGGAACAGAAAAATGTTCAAAACTGGTTATGTGCTACTATATTCTGCATGGGCAAATGAATTGGATTATAGAATAAAATTTCTACTTTGATAATTTTCATTTGGATTGATTTTGATTATGTAATCAAATTAATTGGAAATATTTAATGAATGTTTTATTTTTTTAAATTATGTATTGAATTAGATAATAAAAAACTACATAATACAGTAAAACCTCTAAATAACGGACACCTTGGGAGCGCAGAAATTGTCCGCTATTCGGAGGTGTCCGCTATTGGGAAAACCTCAGCGATAGAAAAATTGTTAATGAATGCTTAATGTTTAATTAGTCGATTTAAAAATGTCCTAAAACCTCTATTATATGATTAAACCAGAAACTAAAAATTTTTAAAGCAATAAAACTGAAATAAAATTGTGCATAACTTTATCCTTTGCTTATTAAATTCTTACAAAAAAAAAAAAAAAAAAAAAAAAAAAAAGTTACAAAAGTATGCTTTTCCTTGCGATTACATGTAATTTGTTTTTCAATGTAAAGTTTTAATTCTGTCAGTAGTTTTAATCCTTTTAAATCATCTATTTCTAAAATAAATAAATAAATAAATAAAAACAAAAAATGTATAATTGTTTATTGTATTTTTCTGCTTCTTAAAAGCATACAATCTCTAATCATCCGAGGGTGGGAGGGGGGAGGTATGTAGGGGATAAATGTAGGTGGGAGAGGGGATTTTCTCCAGCTCATCCCCACATTTATCTGTGATCACAAAATTTGTGATACATTGCCCTGACAAATTTAGAGGATTTTTATTTTTTTTCTTCATTAAAAAAAAATTTTTTATTCTTTTTTGCCAAAACTACTGTCCGCTATTCGGAATGTCCATTATTCAGAGGTTAAACATACAAAAATTAAAGTTTTGGGAGTGGGGATTTGAAACTGTCCGTTAAATAGAGGTGTCCGCTATTCGGGAGTGTCCGTTATGGAGGTTTTACTGTATTTTATTTTAAAGAAGTATTTCATATATCAATCGATCAATTTCATATATCAATTGATGTAATATTTTTTCTGTTTTGACTTTTACAATTGTTAGTTTTTCAGAAAAATCGGTAAATTTTAAATCGTCAGTCATTTTTTGAATTTTTAACTAACATAAAGATAATAAATTAACTCTTTTCTATAAACATCTGAATATCTATTTCCAGTGTATTTATTTACTGTGCTGAAAAATTAGCTTACACAAATACTTATGAATTTCATTTTTTTTTTTTTTTTTTGAATACTATAAAATTTTGTTAAATATATTAAGTATCCAATTGCTTAATAATTACTTCTTGTCTTATCTTGCTTTCAAAGTATACATAATTTGTATTCTTAGTACTATTAGTGCGTGTGTTGGGAGGGGGGGGGGGGGGTAGAGATAAAAATGATTTATAATGATGTGTAATAATCATAAATATAATAAATAATATGCATTATATTTAAATTCAAATTAACTTACTGGAATGTAGGTTATTAATAAATGTATATAATATGTATAGCATTAAAAAATATATATTAAACATGTGTATCAAGTTCAACACTTTTGAAAATCCTGCATTTGTAGCACTTAACTTGTTCCTTATGAATATTAACTATGTCAAAATGCCCTAAAAAATTTTACATTTTTTTAAGTATTAAAACAATAATAACAATAAATAAGCAAGATATTTAAACATAATTTTTGTGCAAATACTTCTCCATGTCCATTTCGAGATACATTTCTGAGATTTGAAATCTGTCATTTTTACCTTAATTTTTATTAATTAAAAATATTTTAAGACCTGCTAATTACCCATAATACAGTAGACTCCCTCAAATCCGCACAGCTTGGGACCAGCGGTTGTGCGGATTTTAGAATTTTGCGGATTTCTGGTCATTGCTTTGTTTACATTATTTAAACAGTAATTTGAGTGCAATAAATAGTGCAGTCTAGAACTATAATGAATGCTTACAATATAATAAAATATTAAAATAAGTAATAAACTAAAATAATAAAAATTTAAAATGATTAAAGCACTAATAGCAAAGGTCAAGTTAATAATCAATAGTGTATGATAAATATTCATTATAAAGATTAAATGTATTTTTCTAAAATTATTCAACAAAACTTGTTTCATAAAAGTGTATTACTAATTCACATCAAAATCATAAAATAAGGATTTTTTTTTTTCAAGTTTAGCCAGGCTTAATAACAAAAAAATCTTGAATAATGAATAAATATATTTGGTCAGAAGATTGTGATTACCAGTGATATCAGAAATATCTTGAATTTTTTTCCAAAAAAAAAATTTATTCTTCCTTCATGAAAAAAAATCATGAATTGAGTATTATTAAGAAAATTACAAATTAAAAAATATATGGAATTAATACAAAATTAAAAAAATCAAATTTTGCCCCAAAATCCAAACTGAAAGTTTCATTGTTTACATCCATAAAATATGTGCGGATTTTAGAGAGTTGCGGATTTCTGGTTTGCGGATTTGAGGGAGTCTACTGTATAATTAAATTTCAACATAATTTATGACAACTGTTACTAGTTTTAAAATTTGTTTTCTAAGCAAACTCTAGTGCACCGTATAGTTGAGTATAACTCATACAGTCAGGGCCTGACTAAGGCAGGGGCATGCGGGGCAGTTGCCCCGGGCCCCCCGGCTTGAGGGGGCCCCCCCAAGGAGAGAAAAGTTTCTTGTTAAAAGAGGGCCAAATGATACAAAATATTGCCAAAATTCTTTTTTTTTTCAATTTTAAATGGTCTTTTTTTTTTCTCTTACCCCCTTTGTTTCCGAGCCCCACGTTCCCTTAAAGTAATAGTTACATCATAAAAAAATTAATAGTTAAATTATCTATCTTCTGTTATTATGTATAAAGATGTGAAATATGAATACTGAAATCAGTACTTGGTGCGAAATTTATGCATACATACAATAGGTTTATATTTTAATTTTAGTCACTTGAGTATAATTGACAATTTTAAGATATAAGGGGGCCCCCTAATAATGTTTGCCCCAGGGCCCCCCACTGTCTAAGTCGGGCCCTGCATACAGTTGTGACTCTATGGGTTTTTGACGGTTTTAACCTTTGTCATGTCAAAAACCCAACCCTGGTATTATGCAACATATGTAATTATTATTTTTTTTTAAATGCACATATATGTTAATTTTTTTGATAAAATAACTTTAAAGAGGCATTTTTTGAGGTAGCACATTAAGTTAATTACTAGATTTCATATTTATGTTTTCCTATTATAATGGTTATAGAATTAAAATGTTGTCAAGGAATAATAAAATGGTGCATAATACTCTATGATCCACAATATTCCATTTTCCGCAGAACCTTTGGCTTCAATTTGTGCAGATTATAGAACTTTGACTGTATATAGAATAAATAGAAAATCTTTTTTTTTTTTTTTAAGTTGCATAAACACAAACTATCATTTGATTTTATATATATGCATAATTACTTGTTTTAAGTTTTGTCATAAAAAAATTAAAATTTATAAAATAAAATTATTAAGAACAAGTTAGCAATTTAAATAACTTATATCCAAGTCGAAACCCGTCCAATTCATTGAATGAAAATGTTTAAAAATTTTATTGACTGATGTATAAGAATATAACATCAATAATTATGAAAATTTATTTTTATTGATTATAACTAATATAATCATAATTAATAATAGAAAATATTATAAAAAACACAGCCAAATGGTGTAGGAGTGCAAATCACAACAAACTGTTTCACAAATTGACTGAATCACTAAGCATTTACATTCTATAATCGAAACAAAAGGCATTCAAGCAAAATAGCTCTGCATTTTTATTTTTAAATATTTACTATATTGCTATTCTCACTCTTAGAGGGCAGATGCTATTTTACCTGCACAAATGTTGCTTTTATATATATTTTAATATAAATATCAATCATTAACTACTGTGTGAATTGGGGGTGCAGAAATTTAGGGGGCGCCACATTAAATCTTTGGTGTGGGCGCAGTTTTTTTCTTCGTAATTCATTTTGAGTTTACTTATTTGTGGTTTAAGAAATTTAACTTATGTGCAAATACTTTTTTTGCTTGCTGTAGGATTTTCATTGCACATTATTTTTTATTTTACGTATTTTGTAGCATATCATAAAAAATATATCGTACAAACTACACAACTTCCATAATTTTATAAGTTATTGTGATAAATAAACTTACCTTAAAAAATATTTTGATAAAAGCATAAAACACTACAATAATCTATTCCAGAATTATAGATCCAGCAATAATTTATTTTAAGAGACGCTAAATGATTGATTCAATTTGAATGAATCAGTTATGAAGATTTGTCTATAGGATTTAGCTGTGCAAGGCACATGCGTTATAACACAAATAAAATTATTCGATTATTTAGTTTAATAAAATATTGATTTATTTTTTGTTATAGAATTTTTCCCCAGAAGTATATATTTTTCTTATTCTGACTCCTCCCTTCTAAAGAGGAGTCAGATTTCTTCTGAGACTCACGCCATATTCCAGTCTCCTTGGCGTACCGTAAAAACAAAACAACAAAATCAGTTTATTATTCATTTTTAAAACGGCGCATGCATTATTATTATATTAGAGCTTTGAGGAGTAGGTGCTGCTGCAAATAAGGCGCATGCAGTTTATCAAAGTACCTATGTATCGAATCCTAAGCAGTTCATTACATCGATTATGAGTCATTCACATTGATTCAATCATGTCTCGTCAAGCTGTGAAATAGATTGTTGCAGTATCTTATCTGATAATTTTTATTAAAACAGTTGTTTAAGGTAAGTTTATTTATCATAAAGCTGCCAACAAGACAAATTGGAAATCTGTAAGATATTTAATATGCAAATTTACGTATTTTTAACACGTAACAGGGAAATGATACATACAGTGTGTGTAGTGTCTATGTTAATATACAATATTTATGTGTGTGAAATGTATTTCTACAGTGAAAAAGTATATTTTCTTCGTTGAAGTTATCTTAATTTGTCCAAGAGTAAATATAGTTTTTTTTTTTTTTTTTTTTTTTCTTATGGTATATTTTGTAAAAAAATTTCGTGAAATTATTTTTTTGTGAAGAATAACATTTTGTCTCAAAAGATGAAATACAGTTTCTCAAATTTGTCTGTCAAGCTTTTTTTCTTTAAAAATTAAACATTTGTGAAGTACCTGTTTTACTGAAAAGAATTTTTTGAAGGGACCTTTTTTATTGAAATGAATTTTATAAAAAGAGCTGTTTTTTTTTTTTTTTTTTTTTTTTTTTTCAATGAATTTTGTGAAGCGATCTGTTTCATTGGAAAGAATTTCGTGAAAGGGCTTGGTTTATTAATTGATCCATCCTTTATCTTTATAAAGATGTAAAAACATAAATAAATCTGCTAAACATATATACAGTCAAGGATCTATAATCCGCGCACCCATAATCCGCATTACTTTAAGAATGTAAATAGTTAAGAAAATTAACAGATTCATGCTCCAAAAATGTTTTTTTAAAACAAATAATGAAAATATTGAAAAAAATTATAATATAACATCTACTTTTTTAATATAAATATTTTATTTTATTCACAGTAAAAAACAAACTATATTACAGAACATATGTAATTATCTTTATTTAAATGCATATATCTATTAATTTTTTCAATAAAATAACTTTAAAAAAACAAAATTCGAGATAACATATTAAATTAATTATTAAATGTCATATTTATCTTTTCATATTATACTCATTATAAAATTAAAATGCTGTCTAGAATAATAAAAAGACATATAAATCATATGTAATACTCTATAATCCACAATATTCCATAATTTGCACAACTTTTGGCCCCAACTTGTGCGGTACTTGTTGACTGTATTGCATTTATGATGGAATTTTAGAATGTTTTATTTTAACAAGTAAATCTTTCATTCACTTGATTTGAAATACAAAATTTTAACTAATTCCACAATACTTTTGCAATATTACTTTGCCTTGGCTTTTTTTTTTTTTTTTTTTTTTTTTTTTTTTTACCATTTGAAAAATGCTTATTGTTTTTGTTTGAGAATAGACCCTTGTGGTATCCACATTTTATTTATTTATTCTTATTTTTTAAACTGATCAAGGAATATTAGTGAATTTCAAAAATTACGAGAAAAAATGAGATGAAGAATATTACCGAATTTCATAGTAAAATTAAAATATTTTTATATACCTTTCATCAGAATGAATATTTCAAGAGTCCGAAAAAAATAGCTCCGGATAATGGAGTTTACAGATATTCAATAGGCTTGTTTCCATTCTTATATGCTAAGTTCATACCAAATTTAGAGTCTGTATCTCAATTTGTTTGGAAGATGGAGCATTTACAGACAGATAAACATACACAAATAGACAGACTGCAAACTTTTTTTTTCTAAAAATATGTTTTTTGGAATCTTCAGTGTCAGAAACATGTAAATCTATCAAAAAAATTATTAATTTTCAAAATGCCTGCAAAACTTACCTTATACTATGCATAAATGGAAAAAAAATGATGCCAATAAAAACGTCATATGAAAGTTCATCTTTTAAAACAAAAGATTAGGTCTTATTAAGTCCACTGATTACGAAATTTAGGACGATCACAAAAAGCAAATAATCGAATATTGAACCAATTGATTGAAAATATATATACATATGTATATACATAATTTGTTTATAAGTTGTAAATTTTAATCTTTGAAAAAATCATTTTCCAAATGGTAGGTCTAATTTTTTAAACTTTTTTTTTCAATTATTTCAAATTTTGTTTTTTTTCTATTATTGTTTTATTTTTTGTGCAGTTTTAGCTTCGAAAAGTGTGCATTGTTGAAAAAAGATATAAACAGCCATGAAAACAAACCTAATGAATGTTTATTCATATTTTTACAAATAATAACACATTTGTTTTATATACGCACCAAGGTACCCAACTGGCATTTATTTGCTTGACAAAGTTACCATATAAGTGTCATAGTAAATTGTTTTTTTCTACAATTATTATAATTATTTAGAATTATTTCCTTTTAAAAATAACAGAAAATGTTTAATATATCAGTTTATTTTGTTTTCATTTTGAAATAAAAAAAATAATGTGCTAATATAGCATGTTATATGCAACTGGTAATCGAATAGGATTTTTAAAAATCTGAAAGATTTTCCCAGTTCTTATGTGACATTTCTTTAAACATTTTATTGATACAGTAGACTCCCTTAAATTCTCACTCCTAAAATCCACAACTCTCTAAAATCCACACATTTTTTATGGATGTAAACAATGAAACATTCAGTTCAGATGTAGGTGCAAAATTTGACTCTTTTTTAGTTTTATATCAGTTTCATATATTTTTTCATTTGTAATTTTTGTTAATGTTATTGAATTCATGTTTTTTCATGAAGAAAGAATAATTTATTTCTGAAAAAATAAAGATATTGCTGATATCATTTGTAATCACAATCTTACCAAATATATTTATGTATTAATCAACCTAAATCTGAAATAAAGCTTCATTATTTTATGATCTTGATGTGAATTAGTAATGTACCTTTATGAGGCAAGTTTCAGTGAATAATTAAGGAAAAACACATTTCATCTTTACAATGAATATTTAATTGTACATTTATTATTAATTTGACCTTTGCTTTTAGTATTTTTATCATTTTAAAAATTATCTAAATTTTTATTATTTTAGTTTATTACTTATTTTAATATTTTAGCATATTGTAAGCATTCATTATACTTTTGATTTCATTATTAATTACATTTAAATTACTTTTTAAAGAATATAAACAAAACATTGACCAGAAATCCGCAAAATTCTAATATCCGCACAACCACTGGTCCCAAGCAGTGCAGATTTGAGGGAGTCTACTGTATATAGTAAAATTATTGTTTTTTATACACCACTTATACATCTTCTTTTATATAAAAACAGGTAAGTGGCTTGTTTACTCAAAATAAATTTTCTAAGTGTTTAAAAAATTGCTTGAGTATATGAAACAAGGAGTAGGTTGTAAGAAAATTTCATTTGTCTCGCCAAACCATTTTTTCTAACTCGCCAAGGTCCCTATACTGAAAAAAATCCAAGTTTAATTTTAAATTCTAAAAATAAACAAATAAAAATGTTTGTTGTTGTTTTTACTAAATTAATTTAAAATTCTTTTTAAAATAATTCTTTTAACTTACTTCCTTTAAAATTAACAAAATGTAGAAAATTGAATGTTTTTAAATACATTAAAAAGTAGAAAAATATAAAAAAACCTTTTAAATGCACAGAGTTTAAATTAAATTACTGTTAGTTCAATTAGGGAAGGTAAATGGATTTCAATGGGAATTTTGAAGAATTAACCACTTTATCGATAGTCTATACCAGTTGGTTTCATATAATGCAACTTATATTTGTCACCAAATTTGATGATATTTAGCCAAGAAGACAGAATTTGGCAATAATTTGTTAAGTTGGCTAAAATTTGATGATATTGTGGTAACCCTGTCCTGAGTATTTAAAAAAAAAATACTCATTGTTGAATCTAATGCTGATTTTTCCATAGCAAGTAAAAAGTAATAAAATCTAATTAAAAAAAATAATAATGTTCAATTCCTGTATTGCTCCCAGGAGTATGTACATATTCTAAATTTCAAAGCTCTATGTCAACAGGATATGGGTGAAAAATGGGGATAGATGTCTTAAAAGAGCCAGAGTTTCTAATTGGAGTCAAAATGGTGTTATTGTGCTTGAGACAGTAATTCGGCTATTATTGTTTATTTATATGAAAAATGTTAATTTTCTTTCATTTTTTATTATATAAATTGTTTGTTTCTATAATTATTAATAACTTTTTTTTTTTATTTACAGTAAATTCTTTTTAGAACAATAGAAAATAATTTTAAAATGTATATGAAACTGGTATACGAAAACGAGGTTGTGTCAAATGTGCATTACAAAAAAATTGCACCACATCTGATGCACATATGACATCTGTGCCAAAAATGAGTTACATGAGTTCCACACACAAAATATAAGTTAAAAGAAAGCATGTAATAAAAATAAATAAAATAAGAAGTAACGATGCCATAAATCGAAATATCTTATTGAAATATTTGATTGTTTCTAATATTCTCCCGCAAAATATAAAATATTCTTTTCACGATTAAAATATGCTATTGAGAGATTATCATAAAATCTCAAAAGCAAAGTTTTTTACACCATTTTTTTTTTTTTTTTTTTTTAAATAGAAGAAAAAAGAACAGTTTTTTTTCCTCTGCTCGATTTAATTGTAATATGTTTTCACACACTTCAATATTACTGTGTGCATAAATGTTGTAAATGTCCACAATTTTCACTGTGCCTAAATGTTTTGTATATACTCCATGTATTCCAGTTCAGTTGTATACAAAAACATCCAATCATGCATACTAAATTTCTGTGATATAAGCAAATAAATTTGCTTTTTTATTAGTTTTTTAAATATAATTTCAAAACTATTTGGAACTATTTCTTCATAGTAGGTGCATTCTGTAGGTTACCTTCATAGGTACCTTCTGGTACAAACAGAATCAAAATCCAACTTTTTTTTTTTAGATTTGCTTAACAAAAGAATTTTGTTTGACTTTTAATATCGTTTCGTAGCTGCTTGTGCCCAGAAAGTAATACTGCACTGTGTATTAGCCTTTGTTTAACTCAGACAATAATTTTTGATCTATACCTTGTAGCCATGGAATTAATGAAAAATCTAATTTTTAAATTAACAGAATTTTAAATATGGCCAAATTTAATGAAATTCTCAATCACAAAATCCTCTACAATTCTTTAACAAATTGGGCCAGAGAGTTGAGTTATATCCTATTTGAAAGCTCATTTTAATGGGCTGTAATATGTACTATGCAACACCAACTATTTTGAGTAAAATAATTTTTTTTAACTAACTTTCAAAATTTTTGAATTTAAATTTTCTATAAATGCAATTTATAATTTTTTTCAAAAATAAAATTATTAATCTTTGAGTTTTTGGCTAAAAATGTGCAAAATTTCAAGGTGGAAAAATGATGAGATTTTGAGCTATTATTTTTTAGTGAAAAATGTTAATTGAAACTTTTCAAGTACAGTAGACTCCCTCAAATCCACACAGCTTGGTAAAAGAGGTTTTGCAGATTTTACATTTTGCAGATTTGTGGTCATTGCTTTGTTTACATTTTTTTAAGCAGTCATTTGAATGTAATTAATGATGCAATCGAAACTATAATGAGAGCTTACAATAGTATAATAGAATATTAAAATAATAAAAATTTAGCTGATTTTTAATATGATTAAAATATTAAAAGGTGAAGGTGAAGTTAATTATCAATAATGTATGATTAATTAGTCATTATGAAGATGAAATGTATTTTTCCTAAATTATTCAGTACAACTTGCCTCGTTAAAATACATTAGTAATTCACATCAAAATATTAAAATAAGGAAGTTTTATTTTAGATTTAGCCAGATTTAATAACCAAAAAAAGCTTTATATATAAATATATTTGGTAAAAAGATTGTGATTGTTAGTGATATCAGGGATATCTTCAAAATTTTCAGAAATAAATTTATCCTTCCTTCATGAAAAAACATAAATTTAGTAATATTTAAAAAAGTATACAAATTAATATATATATGGAATTCATATAAAGCTAAAAAGCCAAATTTAGCCCGTATATCTGAACTGAAATCTTCATTGTTTACATCTGTAAATTATGTGCGGATTTTAGAAAGTTGTGAATTTTAGGATTGTGGATTTGAGGGAGCCTTTTGTATCTGGTTCCTTATACTTGGAAATAAGGAGTTCTATATTTCTACTCTTAGATATTCACTCGAAATAATGTAAGTTGAAACTAATGTGAAACACTAAAACTATAAAATCTTAAAACATCATAAAAAAATTAAGTTAAAAAAGATAGTGGCATTTTATTAAGATTTTTCAGTTTTTATTTTCTTGATTTTTCAGAAAATTATGCTCTAGTCACACAAGATGAGTGCAGTCCTATTATTGAACCCAGCCGACTATTCATTCTTTTTATAGTATATTATTAGACACATAGCAACATTTTTGAACATCTCAATTATGTATTCATTTCAGAATTTTTGAAGCACAACACTGTGGCCTTTACTTTGTTCCAAACCCATCTTATTGCAGCATTAAACAAGTAAGAAAAATCATGCATTAAGATAGATTACGAAGCACTTTCCAACACTTAATGAAATCTGTAACAAAGCTTTGTTACTTAGGTAAATAATAGTGTATAGCCAAATATACCCAAATATGTATTCCAGTACATTAGAACAGCCCTGTGTTTCATATGTCAGTTCATATAATGGGAAAATTTAGCTTAGCAACAAAATACTCAGTAGCTTGAAATCTCTTTTTCAGCAATTCATACTATTAGATGGAAACATACTTGAATACTTTTGTTCAGCTCTGTAGTTTACATTGTACCTTTATTACACGTCAGCATTAGGCTAAAATTTACTGTAAATTAAAACACGTTTAAAACAACTGAAATCACATTCTCATAAATCATCATTCATAGGCGTCCATGTACCGAATTCTTTGCATGGCCCTGTATATCCCTTTATCTATATTCTGCAAACATTTCTCAATAAATTGAATGCAGCTCCGCGTAAAAAGGCATAGCTTATTTAAGAACCACGTTTAAATAATTTACGCTCATATTCAGTAACGTTGGCGAGCTCTTTTGGTAGCCCTGTATATCAACTATAACATTTATACACACCATATAATGTGCATATATTTAGCGAAATATAAACGCGAATATCATATTTAAAGTGCATTTCATCCCTCCATCAGCCATCATCAGATACAGATACGGTACTTCGGAAAGAATATACTATTTGAAATCTTTTGTATGGCGCTGTAAATGTTATGTACTTCATATTATGCAAGACAGTAGCGTATAATTTATATTAAGCTTCAGCGACATGTATCAATTTTATTATACATGAAAAAGCTTAATATATTTAAAATATATCACACACAATTCCCCTTTTTACCATTATTTAATGGAATTCTTTTGTGTGGCCCTGTAAATGAATAATAGCTACATTTTCACCTTATATTTTATAGAATGCATATTTTAATATGTGTGACAGGGTATAACATCTTTAAAATTCCTTTGAAACGATTTTTCCCCATAGGCCGTAATGTAATAGGAAACTTTTGATTCGTCCTGTAGATAAACTAATCATGGTAGAAACTTCATTTTCGATAGGACTTGTGCTAGAATAAACGTCAATGACGTCCTAAAATTTCATAGCAATCGGAATATATTAACGATTTTTCTCCATAGGACGTAATGTAATGGGAAACTTTTGATTCTCTCTGTAGATAAACTAATCATGGTAGATACGTCATTTTCAATAGGATTCGTGCTAGGGTAAATCTCAATAACGTATAAAAATTTCATAGCAATCCGAGTATATTTACGGGAGTTAGAGCGCGGACAGACGGACAGACAAACCGAATGCATAAGCACTTTTCAACTTTGTTGGAAAGTTTGGAATGTTTTATTTTTCGGATGGATGTGCTGTCCAATATAAAAATAGAAAGAACTTCTTAAAAATATGTAGGGGAGAGGGGGGTTAGTGTGGACATAAAAATTTAATTTAATTTTATAAAATTCTGAGAGCATTTTTAAAATTTCGCAACCCACTCAAATTGAAGAATGATATTTTCTGTTTATTAATATACAGGAAAGATGATGATAAATACAGTTAAACAATAAGAAAATTGGCAGTTTTTAACATTGATCCATGTTTCCACACAACCTCTTGTAGGGGTTAGTGTGGACAGGTAATTTTTCACAAATATTCCTTAACAATTATTGCTATTATATAAACTTCGAAGTTTAAACTACAGTCTAAAGGGTTTATGGAGAAAGAATTAACACCAACAATCACAAATTGTGTGATTTTTTTCAAAATTTCCCCATTTTTAATTTGGGAATTATTTTTCATATGAAGAAAAGTAAAATGATGTGCTGGATCTTTTTTCTGCAGAAATACAACATCATAGACACTAAAACCATTTACACTTTCAACTCTGCCTACAAATATACAATATTGCAGCATCTAAGAGTTGGTGACGATGGGATTCATTTATAATAATGTAACAGTTGATATTTCTCATGCTTCTAACCAACATAGAAAAAAAAATGTATAATCTATTATAATGAATTAATTTAAAATTAAGGCTAAATTAATCCTCTAAAAATGCAAAATTGGTGAATTTAAACAAAAAAAATAGCAAAAGAAAAAATTTCAAATTTCTGCTTGAAATTATGTGATGAAAATTCGAATACATATTCTTATTTAAATGGAAAATAATCTTATTTGATGTTTAATATAGTAATTACTTTTGTAAGTTAATGTACTTTCTGTAAATCTTTACATTATAATAAATTTAGTACTTAAAATACAAATTATGAAGCATAATAAGCTGTCTACATTAACCCCTAGTAGTGTGTCTATACTAACCCCATGCTAACATTCTGAAGTTATTCTTCAATTATACTCATTTAACCAATTTAATATCTTAATGAAGGTTATAGAAATAAAGAAGACAAATCACACTTGTCTTATAGCAACTTGTTTATTGCATTTAAAATTTAAATTCTTTGTGCTGCAAAAATGAAAATGAAATCTTATTTTTACTTTTCATGCATAAAATTAAACTTCTTGCAACTATTCAAAAACTTTTTAACCCATTGCAACTAAATTTTTGATTAGTATGGAGTACATTGTTGTCAGTTTGTGTAAATTTTTTAGTAATTTTCTCTACATTATTTAAATTGTTATTTTGAATGTCGACACTAACCCCTCGTCCAAACTAACCCCCCTCTCCCCTATGCACAAAACTGACCTTGGTATTGATGCCGAGTGGTCTTTTTTTTGGCCAAGTCATGTGCAAAAAGTTCCTGTGGTGGTCTAGTAGGAATTGTCAAAAGACTTTGTATAAAAGTGAGTTTACGAAGACCCTATATTAGGGTGATCCTTAAAAAATGAACTTTTAAAATTTGTATGGGGCACCCCTTCATTTTTTTTCTATGTATAAAAAAAACCTCCACAAAAATTTCAGAATTTTAAAACAAATTTTAAGGGTCGCTACCAAGGTTTGAATATTTGAAAAATTTGAAAATTCGACATATTTTTAGTCTAATTTTTAAGTTATTAATACATATCGATAGTTCTCATGAATATGAGTCATAGTATGACATTAGGCTGTATACACTGTCGAATACTTTAATTTTTTTCCAAAATTCATGATGAGTTTTTAATATTTTCAGTGATTTTTAAATGTTTTCAAGTTTTTGTGCGTTTTTTAATGGACCAGAGTAGTGCCGACGGGTCAGCTAATTTAACAAAAAATAGCGATTAAATCAATTTAAAAATCAATAAAAATAAGAAAATAACAATAACTCAGCTTTAATTTTAATAAATGATTATGTAATAAAATTTGTTTCATAAGCACTAAATGAAAATTTATAAAAATTATCGATTTTTGTGTGTGCGACATTTTTTTTCGCCAAAGTTTTCTTGTGTATTAGTAATCTATAATCCACTACTTTTAGTGCAACGCTTGAATGCTACAGCAACAGCTGCAACTCAGTTAATGAGTAGACAAAAAAGTAATGTTTTTGTATAATTCTATGCAAAATGTTGACAATATTCTTTCTTATCGTTTCCCTTCTCTTTCTCAGTGTGTTGCTAGCTAGTGAATTGAGTAGACGCAGAGTGTTACTCTGCAGCTTGAACGATTTTTTATCTGAAGAAAAATCAAATTTTTAAAATATTTGAATTACATCCATTCAGTTTACATTTTTTTTTGTCCCCAAGTAAATGTAGTGTAAATAAGGTGATTTCTCTGCAGGTCCTAAGGTGGTCACATGTGTTTCAGAAAAGTCTGAAGATAATTCCATAATTTTAGAAAACCCCAGAGTGTTACTTGTTACAAATTCTTGTAAGTGCTTTTTGTGGATGTCTCCAGGATCAACCCATGCACGTTTCAATGGTTTTTATTTTTCATATTTTTCAAAGCACGCACCATTTTTCTTTTAATTTTAAATGAGACATTGTCATCGAAAATTACAAAAGCAACTAGTTCTTCTGACAAGTACTGTAAATGCCCTAGTAGTTTTTTGTAGCACACAAAGAAATGTTTTTACTTACATTTCCATGCTCTTTCAATTTTTTAAGGAGAATCAAATCATTTCTAGGCACTGAACAAGCAGATGGTGCCTAATACCAACTGCGGATGTAGATTTTTACCTCAAACAAGCAAATATGACAAACTCTAGAATATTCGTGTTTAGAGAGTTTGAACTGATCTCTAAATAAATAAATGTTGAGCGAGTATATGGCGTTTGCCAGTGGCGCTGCCAGAATTTGGTTCTAAGGGAGGGGGGGTTGAGTTTCTGATAAAGGTGATTGCCGGTTAATAAAATCAGTACTAATTAGAATATTTACTGTATAATACTTAAACTCAAACAGCGTCTGTGTGGCCGGAAATCATCATCCTTTTTTTAGCATGAAGCATCTAAGAAAAGTGATTTAGTTCAAATAACCAATTTTTACTTAACTGATTCATGTAATATGCACTTTCACAGTTTTAAGTAGAATTTTCGCCATTTAATTGAATCACTTTATTAAATGAAATCTGATTCAATAAAGTGGCGGATTCCGAAATGCGCCAAAACATTTAAATATTAAGTTTGGATTTCATTCATATAAGCAGCAATTATAGCCATGTTTCTCAGCTCTGGGAGGGGTTTTAACCTTAAAACCACCCCCTTGGCTGCGCCACTGGCGTTTGCCGTCCATCATGCTCGATGCAAGCCATCAAAGTCTCTAAAGTGAGTGAACACCTCCTTCGAGTACTCTTCCTAGAAAAATAATGGCAAACTCTAACAGTTCTTTGTAATTGTCCGTTGGTTGAAAATCATTAAATTGATTTTGTGCGAATTCTTAGATTTCTGATGCATTTTCTGTTGCTTTTATTGATAAAATTATCAGTTACTGAAGTCTGAAATGTGTCATGATCAATTAAATTCCTTATCCTTTTCGATTTTTATCATATTAAGGGCATTCGTGTGCGCATTATCAAAAAGATCTTCCAAAGTCATCTTCCAATTCTCTTCTTTTCTTTCTCAAACTTTCTGAGCGTTTTGATTTGGTTTCTTTGTTCTTCTTAAGCTTTTGCAATTCTTTAAATAATCTTTCAATTTTATAACTACATTTTTTTTTTCAATCTAGTAGGAATGTTAGCTTTTCCCAAACTATAACAACGTCACTTGCAGCAAAGTACGCTGAATTTTTAATATTTAACTTCCTTTTTGTAATAGAAAAAAAGACTTAGCACGTCTCTTTTACTTGGCAGTTTTGTTTAACTTAAAGATGATGAAATTTGACAAACAATCCAGATATCTGTAGATTTTTTTTTGTTACGATACATAATTTAGTGTTAGCTGCCATTCTGTTTCATTTACCTAATAAAAATATTTTTATATAAACTCAAGATTTATCAAACATACAATAAAAAAAATGTATTCATAGAATAGGTACTATTCTAGATTAATAATCACCTTATTTAGACTACATTTACTTTGGGACAAAAAAGAAAACTGAATGGATTTAATTCAAATATTTAAAATTTTTCTTTTTTCTTCAGATAAGAAATCGTTCAAGTTACAGAGTAACACTCTGCGTCTACTCAATTCACTAGCTAGCAACACACTGAGAAAGAGGAGGGAAACGATACAAAAGAATATTATCTACATTTCGCATAGAATTATACAAAAACATTACTTTTTGTCTACTCATTAACCGAATTACAGCGGTTGCCGTAGTACCAAGGGTTACACTAAGAGTAGTGGATTATAGAATACTAATACACAAGAAAACTGGCGAAAAAAAATGTCGCACACACAAAAGTCAATAATTTTAATAAATATTTATTTAGTACTTATGAAACAATTTTTATTACATAATAATTTATTAAAATTAAAACTGAATTATTAATCTTTTCTTATTTTTATTGATTTTTAAATTGATTTAAGAACTATTTTATGTTAAATTAGCTGACCCGTCGGCACTACTCTGGCCCATTAAAAAACACCCAAAAACTTGAATACATTTAAAAATCGTTGTAAATATTAAAAACTCATCATAAATTTTGAAAAAAAAAATTGAAGTATTAGACAGTGTTTATAGCCTAATATCATACTAGGACTCAATTTCGTGATGACTATGTATATGTATTAATAATTTAAAAATTAGACTACAAAGATGTCAAATTTTCTAATTTTTCCAATATTAAAACCTTGGTAGCGATCCTTAAAATTTGTTTTAAAATTCTGAAATTTTTGTGGAGGTCTTTTTTTTATACATAGAACAAAATAAAGGGGTGCCCCATACAAATTTCAAAAGTTCATTTTTTAAGGACCACCCTACCCTATATGAACCGCATAATCACTCACTGACAGCTTTATGATTTTGCAAATAAAGATATTCCTGGCATAAATTTCATGTATTGTACAAATGAAGAGTACAGTGAAAATGATACATAACACGATATTCTGATTGGACAAAATGAGTAGAACCTACTGTCAAAAGTGTATATATCTAAGGTTGGGGAAATGCATTATTCTTTTTTGCCACTTGTGAGTCATTTTTTAAGTAATCTTCAAAAGCTGCAGAATATAGTGATATGCTTAAAACTTTTTTACCGGCTAGTTATATATTTTAACTTTTCAAATAACTTTGATGTAATTTCTACTCTATATTAAATTTTCTTCCCTCGTATTTATTTCTTACTTTTATAGAAAGAATGTTGTGAAATACAATACATTGAAGTAACAGGAATCGACTATTTTTTTAGTTCCATAAAATTTGTACAAACTATTTTTAACTGTATGTTTCATTTTGCTGGCTGGCAATGTTTTCTAGCAATTCCAAATGGTAATAAATGCATGCATTCACAATGTTCAAAAATTTCTGAATTTTGCAAGAAATTGTTCAATAGTTCAGTAATTGTTACTTCAAAAACACTTTTGAAAATTTCATTCTCAGATCCTCAATTTTTAAGAGTTTTCGCGTGTCACATCACAAAATTAATTAGATAAAAAATGATACCGATATCAAAAGAAGAATCCCAACCTCCCCCTGGAGATATATGACAATGTTAAGTGCCAGCCCCTTCTCCCCCCTTAAAGTGAAAACATTGTGTATGTACAGCCCCCTACCTCATAAACTTTAGATAAAGAAGTAGATTGTTAAGGACAGACAGACAAACAAACCGATAATGTTGAGTATGTACATTCCTCTATTCCATAAGCTTTGGAGAAAGATGTAGGTGGAACAGAATCTTCATTTTAACTTATAGACACACATGTGTATCTACACTCAAGTCAAGTCAGATGTCTAAAACTACACAATGGGAAATTTTAATGAATGAATTTTATGCTGTTTAAGGAAATGAAGCTTGTAAAATTGGCTACTTAATTCAGGGTTAAAATTTAGTACAGTTTATATAAAAATGTCTTGTTTATTTCTTTTTTCTCTCTTTTCAGATTCAAAGGTATATAAAACTTTCTCGCTGAAGTTCAATAAGTCATTTCCTAGGATGAAAAGGGCAACAATCCGATAAATACTGATTCTTTGAAGAAGTGTTTCTGTTATCATCCGAAAGAAAACTTTTCAACTCGCAATAATGTCATCAATTGTAGAAGAAAATTCTTACTCTAGCGAACAGCACTTTGTTCCTCTAAAAAGGAATAAAGAAAAACATTCCTCCACTGATACAGGAGAAAAAGTTTTTATTTGTGAAGTATGTTCAAAAACATTTTCTAAGAATAGTAGTCTAAAAAGTCATCTAAAAATTCATGCGGGAGATAATCCATTTGTATGTGAAATGTGTTCGAAGGAATTTCGTGATAACAGTGCTTTAAGAAAGCATCTTTTGATGCATACCGGTGAAAAACCTTTCGTTTGTGGAGCATGTTGCAAAGGATTTTCCGATAAAAGTAATCTAAGAACCCATCTCTTGACTCACACTGGGGAGAAACCTTTCATTTGTGAAGTATGTTCCAAAGGATTTTCTGATAGGAGTACTCTAAGATACCATCTCTTCACTCATAAAGGTGAAAAACCCTTTGTTTGTGAAGTATGTTTCAAAAGATTTCCCCAGAAGAAGAATCTAAAAATCCATCTTTTGACGCATACAGGTGAAAAACCATTGTTTGTGAAATATGTTCCAAAAGGAAGAAGAATCTAAAAATCCATCTTTTGCCGCATACGGGGGAAAAGCCCTTTGCTTGTGAAGTATGTTCCAAAGCATTTTCTGATAGGAGTACTCTAAGAACCCATCTCTTGACGCATACAGTAGAAAAAACTTTTGTTTGTGAAATATGTTCCAAAGGATTTTCTACAAATAGTCATCTAAGAAAGCATCTCTTCACACATACTGGTGAAAAACCTTTCATTTGTGAAGTATGCTCCAAAGGATTTTCTGATAATAGTAATCTAAGAAGACATCTCTTGAATCATACAGGTGAAAAACCTTTCATTTGCGAAGCATGTTCCAAAGGATTTTCTACGAATAGTCATCTAAGAAAGCATCTCTTGACACATACTGGTGAAAAACCTTTCATTTGTGAAGTATGCTCCAAAGGATTTTCTGATAATAATAATCTAAGAAGACATCTCTTGAATCATACAGGTGAAAAACCTTTCATTTGCGAAGCATGTTCCAAAGGATTTTCTACGAATAGTAGTCTAAGAACCCATCTCTTGACTCACAGTGTGGAGAAACGTTTCATTTGTGACGTCTGTTCCAAGAGATTTTCTGTTAATAGTAATCTAAGAAATCATCTTTTGACTCATAAAGGTGAATAACTCTTTGTTTGTGAAGTATGTTCCAGAATATTTTCTCGGATGAAAGATATAAAAATCTATCATTTGACGCATACAGGAGAAAAACCCTTTGTTTGTGAAATATGTTCCAAAGGATTTTCTCAGGAATGGCATTTAAGACATCTCTTGACGCATACTGGTGAAAAACCATTTGCTTGCGAAGTATGCTCCAAAGGATTTTCTCATAGGAGTAATCTAAAAAGACGTCATTTATCTCATACCAAATAGACACCTGCTGAAAATCTCTTATACTTTTATTCTCAAAATTGAGTATGAAACCTGTATCTGTCGATGCATTCTCTATTATAGCATCTGTTGTGTTTTAGCATATAGTATTGAAATAAAAATGGTCACTTTTTTTTCTAAATCTTCAAAAAGTCTTCCATGGCGTATTGTGTTTTTGATAATAAGCGAATAACTCATCGCTTATTCACCACGTTACGATAAACTTTTTTGGTAAAGATTTATTATAGTTACTTTTGCTTTTTTTATTTCACTAGGAATTAAAAATTTACCTCTATAATTTGTGTTTCAGTCATAATTAAATGTTACCTAAATAGGGGCATGTATATATAGCAGATAAAATACAGGTATGTACAAAAATATTCGAGTATGTTTCAACCTATTGACATAAATTGTCAAATGTCAACCTTCACTTTGACACTTTCCAACATACTTGAAAGTACTTATGGTTTTGATTGGTCTGGCTGGCCTAACTTTACATAAATAAAGTTGAATTGTTCTTTAACTAATCAGGATATCTGCGGGTCAGGAAAAACCTGATAAACAGAAAAAAATTAGGGAAATTAAAAATTTAGGCTGGTAACTTTTTAAATATTTAAAGCGATCAGGGAATTTTTGAGGTACTATCTTAATTGCCAAAAATGAAGAAATTTTGAATTAATTACTCATCCAATCTAAAATTTTATATAAAATTGTCGGTTACATATAACGATAGAAAAGTTAAAAAGCAGCACATACTTTTATTAGCATTTGTCTAGATTAAATTTGTCCATTAGAGGATTTTACAAAAATATTTAGTCTAATATTTATAAAGAAAGGCCAAGTAAATGTTCGGGAATGTTTTCATCACAGTTGTGTTGGAACACTGCTGAAATATGTTATTGAGGTTAACTCTTGCATGTTCGGTATAAAAAATAACACATGTAGCCCTTTATGGTTCATTTAAATATACACTCAAAAACTATTCCATTACATAGTGTTCTATGATGAAATTTCGTTATTCTATAAATACAAAACACCCATAGTCATCATCTGATCTGTCCGTCTCTCCACACATAATAGCGCAGGAACTGTCCAGCTGAAAGCTTTGCAACTTAACATATATAATCATAACAGAATTTTGTTTATTCATTTCAAATTTTAAGAGAATCATGTCAAAATTTAAAAATATATTTATAAAAGTTTTCTTCGTTCTGTTTAATTCTTTCGTACATCTTTAATTCAATGATATCCAATGATGGATCATGATTCTAAGTTGCCATGGTGGTTGCATCGTATTTAAGATGGAGTCGTATTATTTTTGTATCGCTGAATTTAATATATATAATCGTAATAAATTTTGTATTCGTGCATTTTTGCATGAGAGTGCAACAGCTGTTGCACCAATTTCTGATGATTTCTAAAATTAGTTATAAGGCAGAAGTCCTCTAATCCATAAAACTTTGTTCCAATAATTGTGCAGATGAGAGGCTTTTTTGCAGATTACACGTCATATGTTTATTTTTTGTTTACATTTAAAAAAATCATCTATGGAACAAATTTAGATTGTTAAAGCCTTCAAATAAATAAATTTCACATTTTAATGTATAAAGTAATAACTATTTAAAAAATAATAATAATTTTTTTTTAAACACGGCGTCAATGGTTGTTTGTTCTTAGACTATTTGTTTATATTGTTGAATTTTATCTTGAAGTCTATCAATAGTCAAGGATTTTTGTTGAGTTACAATGCTTTGTTGGTCTAAGAAAAACAAGTGAAAATAGTTTTGGCCTGAATAAAATAAGCGATGACTTTCATAAAATATTTTTTAATAATTCAGTTTTTTAAGCAATAACCATTGCAGTGTATTATCTTGTTATAATAAATGAGTTATTTTAAATAATCTATTTATGAAAAATGCTTAAAAAATAAAAAAAAGGGCAAAAGACAGGAAAATTTTTATTTGTTAGCTCTTTCTACGACAAAATTCGATACTACTTGAATATCCTGTCGACACATTTTGCCAAATTTTACAAATCGCCAAACTATTCGCCAAATTATACAAATTGAAATGACTTTTATTTTAAATGATAAAATAGCAAACAAATTAATAAACCAAACTCAAATTTGATTATTAATTGACAAATTAAAAATCACTCAATGATGTAAAAGACTTGTCAGTAAATGTGAGATTTACGATCCTTTATTATTGGCGTTTAATCTTATACTGTATACCCCCGCGTTAGCCGGCATGCTGCAACATTCGGGGGAGACTAGATTTTTGAATATGGGTCTCTGCTCTTATCTGGCACTCCGGAAAAAGTGAGGATTATCAGAAACAGAGAGTATTGAGGTTCATTAGTTGTATTCAATTGCAGCAATTTCTGTTGGAGAAGAGGGGTGCGATATAGATATTTTGTTTAATATTGGTCTCCAATTTTCTAGATATTTTTTTATCTCTTTTAGATATTCAAGAGAATAGAAACATGTTTCATATGTCTCATACCATTTAACACAAAGCTTTCTCCTCAGCACCCATCCGATATTTACAATGCTGAAATAGATTATCTCATAAATTATTACACGAATAGAATTTCTATATAATTATATTTTTTCTTATTACACATATAATAGGAATAAATATAATAATTATTGAAATATGTAAAGAGAGAAATGTGTGCTTACTCTATTTAAAAAAATATTTTACATGATAATTTAATATACTTAGTAGAAACGTCATACATGAAAATTTTGCTTAATAATAAGATAAAATAATCTAATATTTACGTAAATAAAAATTAATAAATATAGAGACATCGAGAGCAATAATTATTGATGTATTTTCTTTTTCAATGAAAAATGTTATTCGTAAAACCAAAATAAATCAACAGCCCACCTTCCAATAGCGAAACATCATTTTTTATGACATGCCTGTGTACCTCGATTTTTCCAGTATGCCAGCTGATGCGGGGAGAGGTTAGTTTGGCGGTATTTTGTTCGACGGATTAATCAAGGATTATCCTAAATTCGTGTAGAAGATGCATTGTTATTTAAGTCAGATAATATGGTAGCATAGCGTTGAAGACTCCAATGAATATATAAACAGCGAAATGACTTGCATACATTTATCCACGCATAACTTATTCTATTTCTGATTACACATACAAACAAGACATAACTAGGTACGGTGAGAGGGGGATAGAAGACCTGCCAGGGGGCCTGGCTTCAGAGAGAAGAAATACTGGAATTTTATGCTGTTCCAAATCTGAACTTGCTCATGCTTTTTTCTTCCTTTACCATGTGAAACACATTTCCTGGAAACGTAGCTAGAAGATTTTCAACGAAACCACAGGGAATTCCCCTCTCTGAGAGGTTTGAAAGCTGTGAAGTAGTGGATCGTCTTACAAATAGTTCGGGAATTCCTTTTTTAGCACTTTCCAACAAAGTTGAAAAGTGTTTATGCATTCGGTTTGTCTGTCTGCCTGTCCGCGCTCTAACTCCTGTAAATACATTCGGGTTGCTCTGAAATTTTTTGACGTTATTGAAATTTACCCTAGCACGAATCTTATTGAAAATGAAGTTTCTACCATGATTATTATTGTTACAGTTAGAGTCAAAAGTTTCCCATTACATTATGGCTTATGGGGGAAAATCGTTTCAAAGGATTTTTAAATATGTTAAGCCCTGTCAAACATATTAAAAGTTACATGCATCTACGATGTGTACTAAAATATGCATTCTATAAAATATGCGGAGAAAATAAAGCTATTATTGATTTAAAGGGCCACACAAAAGAATTCCGTTACATAACGGTAAATTGGGGATTGGTGTGCGACATATTTTCACTATATTAAACTGTTTCATGTAGAATAAAATTGATATATGCCACTGAGGCTTAATATAAATAATACGAATTATACGACATTATCTTTCATAATATGAAATAAATAGCATTTACAGGGACACACAAAAGATTTCAAATAGTATATTCTTTCTGAAGTACGGTATATGTATCCGATGATGGCGATGGATGTATGAACTGCATTTTAATTATGATATGCGCGATTAAGTTTCACTAAATCTATCCACATTACATGATGTGTATAAATGCAAAAGTTCGTATACAGGGCTATCAAAAACAGTTCGCCAACGTTAATGAATATGAGCATAAATTACTTAAAGGAGGTTCTTAAATAAGTTATGCATTTTTACGTTGAACTGCATTCAGTTTACTAAGAAATGCTTGCAGAATATAGATAAAGTGATATACAGGGCCACACAAAGAATTGGGTTCATAGACGTCTATGAATGATAATTTATGGGAAAGTGATTTCAGTTGTTTTAAGAGTTTTTTAATTTAAAATAAATTTTAGCTTAATGCTGACATGTATTAAAAGTACAAGGTAAACTACAGGGCTGAACAAAAGTATTCAAGTACGTTTCTATTAGTATAAAATGCTGAAAAAGAAATTTCAAGCTATTAGACATTTTCTTGCTAAATTAAATTTTCCCACTATACAGTACGTATATCAATTAACAGATCAAATACAAGGTTGTTCAAAAGTACTGGAATACATATTTGGCTATAAACCCTTATTTCTTTAAATAACGAAGTTTTGTTAAAAATTTCATGAAATGTTGAAAAATGCTTCATAATCTATGCTTAAGGGTGTTCTTAAGTCAAAAAGGACAACTTTGCGACACAAGTTTTAATTTATTTTTGTTCGGAAATGCAAGAAACTAGAAGAACTTGTTGTTCAGAAACTATCTATTCGCACTCACTTTTCTGTTTTTTGTAAACACATTAGGTTTTCAGAACAAGCCGTCAAAATTAACGATTTTAACCGCATTTCCCGATGAAAGTAGAAAAAACGCTCTTACAAAAAGAGAAAAGCGCATGATCACGTGATCAAAATCGCTTAAAACTCGATAGGTAATTGAATTATCTTAAAATGGAAAACTAAGCTAGATTCCAAATCGGTTCCAAATTCAGGCTTTCCAATTTCATATCTTTCTTTTGAAGAATGAATTTGTAAATGTGTCAAAACATTTTGCGCTTGTTGAGCAAAGCAGTTGAAAACAACCTTATTTCCTCACACTAGGCACAGAAAAAGACCCGGATGATAATGTAAAGTCTATGGGAGCGTTCTTTTCAAATATCTCTCTCAATTTTTAATATTTTTACATGATTTTTTTTTTTTTTTTTTTTTTTTTTTTTTTACAAGATAGCTGAGGACGATCTAAAACCGGCCTAGTTTTTACTTTTTCGATTTTTTTTATATTTTTTTTATATTACGATAGTTTCAATTTCAGAATCGTTTAAACTGGTTGCGAAAGTTAAAGTAATTTTTTTTTTAAATCAGAAATCAAAACTGAAAAAATAAAAACTAGGCCGGTTGTGGATCGTCTTCAGCCATCTTGTGCAAAAAAAAAAATTAATAAATAAAAAAAAAAAAAAAAAATAAATAAATAAAAAAAAAACCATGTATAAACTTTGAAATTTGGGTGAAATATTTGAAAAGAACGCCCCCATAGACTTTACATTATCGTCCGGGTCTTTTTCTGTGCCTAGCGTTACGCCTTAACGCATGATTTTTCTTACTTGTTTCTAAACAAAACGATCCGATGGAAGGGAGCAATTCCTACAAATCAATGCACTGTCGCATTAGGGGTTGCTTCCTCTTATCACTCTTCCTCCCTGAGGGTTGTCGTTTCTATAATACTTGAGATTTTTCTACATAATAGTTATTCTATTTATGCTTATTCTGTACCAACTTGTGTTTCTTTTCCCTTTAAAAAAAATATTTATTTTCATATTAACTAGCCGCCTTAAGCAACTAGTTTGCTTAAGGCGGCTAGTTTGCTTTGTCTGTAAACTAAGCACTAAATCATACTGTTTTTTTCATAATTTATTTTAATTGCTCAATTTTTTGCCAAATTATAAGATTCTGCTAGAGAAATAGACACAGATGCTATATACGCACCATAATAGCGCGATTGCAACAAAATGGCAGTTATATGTGCCTCACATTGTAACCCGGCTGTTGTTATTTATTTATTGATAAACTGTTTGTTTACTTTTATTTTCTTTTTTAAAATGATATAAATCGTTTTATTCTATAATTATTAACTAAACTTTTTTTTTAATTATTATTTTCTTTTTTAAATAATAGAAATTAGCTAAAAAATATTTATGTTACTGGTATTTGAAAACGAAGTTTTCGCCAAACTGGCGTCAGAAAATTAACGCACCAATGTGGTGCATATGACATCTGGGCTGAAAAATCAAGAATTCAGTATTTTTATGCTAGCCCGGCGCAGATAACAAATCGCCAAATATTGTACCCATGGCATTTTTTCGTATGTCATTAATTATTTAAAATATAATAATATAATCCTTTCATTCATTTCATTTTATAACATATAACTTTAATTTGAAACTGAAAAGTTTACAATTCATGACTTTTTATTTATTTGTTTATTTTATTTATTTATTTATTTATTTTTTAGTAAAAAGAACAGAAAAAATAAAAATAATGATATTTTGAAGCTACATAAGTGCAGCGAAGGAACAAAACATAAATAAAACCAATTTACCACAGCCGAAATCTTATCAAATGACTTTTACACAGTAACTCATAAAATGTGTTTCTTATAGACATTGCCATTTAAAATTAACAAATAATCGTGATTTTTGTGCCACATACGTTAGTGTAATATATATATATATACATTATAATTGCTACCAAGTTTAGAAAAAAGCATAGTAATAAAAAAAAAACCATGAATACAAAAAGTTATAATTTTAAATTTTTCAGAAATTATGAGTAGCTATAAAGAAAATTATCTAGAAAGTAATTACAAATAAAGGTTTCTTATGTACACAAAATAATTATATTTGCATTATGAAATTAAAATCAATAGCTGTTCTAATGGTCATCGAGACTTGATTTATATAGTTAGAGGATCAAAGTATGGTCATTCTTGGAGATCTCTGTATTTAACATAACTTAAACAATCAGCTTACTCAATCAGGATGTCTTCGATTAATATATGAAAAGCCAAAATTGTTTAGGCTAATATATAATATGAGTGATAGGGAATGGTCAAATACCGGAGGGTGTTAAGGTTATATCAAGCTCTAAACTGAAAAGGTTCCCATGAGAAGCAGATTTGTATAAAATATATGCATATAGGACATGCAGAGGGTCATCTGACCTCTGTTCAGAAGCTCTAATTTCTTCTTGTATTCCGTGTAACTTAAACCGTATTATGAGGCGAAAGAAAAACTCTGAAAACAGAAACTCTACATTATATTTTTATTATTTTTTACAATATCAAACCCACTTCTTTATCCATGAGATTTACCCTACACAAAATTTAGAATGATATTCAAAATCTGCCGCTTTTCCTCGAAATTTTTTTTCTTCTTCCTGTAGCTACTTTTGCTAAATGAAAAAAATTCTCGATGCTTATGTTTGCTGCTTGCATAAAAATTTGAAGCGCGATATTAAAGTTGCCTTCCAATATTTTAAAACTCACTTGACAACGAGTATTTTTATGATCTAGATTTATGAAGATAAAAAAAAGATCTGGAGTCATAATCATGATGACTACACCCCCAACCCTAACACACACAAACGCATTTCTATTTTTTCCTTTCTATCAAAAATCATATTATAATGTCGAGTCATAAATTACTTACACAAAAACGTAATTAATGTAATGGAAAGGATATTGTTATTGTGAGAGCACAGGTGTCTGATATGTCCAAACAACATAATGTGGATCGTTGAGTCGATCCCCCCTTCCATCAAAATTAGTGGAAAAGGTAAAGTGTGAGAAAAAAAGTTATTTTCTTGCAGTTTTCTTTCTTTCTTTTTTTTTGGGGGGGGGGCTTTTTCTTTGTTGTACACTTGTATTTCATCTCTAGATAACAAAAAAATCTTCAAAGCAATTGAAAGAAGCTGGTTTATTTTAAAAATCTGTTGCTTTATAAACTGCAAATTTTATGTCAAAAAATGTTACTTGCATCTGTCATGAACAGCGCTGGTGTTGGTGACAGTGAAGCAGACAGTTAAAAATAACCATTTGTTCATCGTGAATGTTAACACTCACTTAATGAAACTGCATAACATATAAAAATGGTGTTTGAAGGTCCAAAATCAATACAATCAATTAGGGTAACTTTGGCCGAAAAAAGAATAAATCTGCTGCATTACTTGAGGTAACGGCAAAGTTTTGCTCTCAAAATATAAATAGCAATATAGGTTCAATGTGTAAATGACAGCACTAGTTTGCGTTTGGCAGCTCATTGGAAATAATTTGCCTAGATTCCAAAATGGCTGCATGGAACAATGTTTTGTAAAAGTGGAGCAATGTTCCCCCAAATTTGAGCCAAAGTTATCCTGATTGACTGTATTTTTTTGGGATGGTAAGTTATCATCTGCTTTATCATCAAGTGATATGAAAAGTAACATGACCTTTTATGGGTGTTAGCTTCTTTTCTTAAAGATAGTATGCAGTACAAAACTCCATGCAATATTATTCCATGTGAAGGCATGAATAGGTAGTTCCGCAATAATTAAAAAAAAATAAAGCTTTACTATTCTGTTTTGATGTATTCAGTTGGAATATATTCTTGTTAGGATGAACAAAAAACATTTGTTAGATGAAAATACAGTGGAATGATATGTTGTACATAACATTTGAAGCACTTCACAACATAAAAAAACAAAAACAGATGGGCATTCTTGACACCATTTACAAAACACCAAAATAAAGAAAAATACTTTGAAATATATATTACTTTCAGTTTGATTCAGTTTTTAAATTATAATGATCACTTTGTAATAAAATTAATGTATTTTAATGCATTACTGCAAATGAGTAACTAATTGTCCTGAGTCTGTTCCAGTATAACAACAGAACAAAAGAATTGTCTGATGCTGCCATCTGGTGGCAAGTTCTGGATCAAAAGACCAATTCTCTAAGAGAATTACTTAACTGTTATCTGGGACAGAGAGTTGAAGGAGTAGCTCATGCGGTTTTTGAAGTTTTGGGATTCATGCAACTATGTGATTCTCAGGTTATGCTTCAACACAACTTCCTTAAATATAAATACGTTCGAACATGCGTACCCTTCTTGAATATGAAACTTCTATGGTTGGCCTACAGACACTCTGTCTGAAATGTTAATTTTAGCTATGGATCTTGGACCATCAAAATCATCTTGAAATTATTATAGTCCGAGAGCCAACCGCACAAACCCTAAGTCATCAAGCACTATGAAAATCCTTTATTTTATGGAAGAGTATTTACATGATTACGAACGCACCTAAAAATTATATGAAAAAAATTATGATATTTCTTTCTTCTAATTTGTGTATTCAATATTAATTTTGTATTTTTTTAACTATTTGGAAAAAATAGCTATTGTTCTCCGCAGAGAATTGGGAAATCTAAAGTATATCTGAATCTTTTCATTGGTTGAATTCCGCAGCTTATCAATTTAGATTTATTCGTTTCCTGATTGGTCTAAGTTTAATGTCTAAAAATGGAATACTTCTGTGTTTTATTATATTCGTTTTCTGATTGCTCCAAGTTTAATGTCCTAAAATGAAATACCTCTATTGCCATAAAGACAAAAAGAATAATTAAAAACTTTAAAAAATTAATAATTTAAAAACAAATTATGATAGCGATTTCAAACAAATTTCATTAAAAAATGTGTTTTCTTCTCTGCACAACTGTGTAACAATATTAAAATGTGAGATGTTAAGCAGTTGAAAAATTCGTTATTCCGAAAATTGTAAAATTTAAATTTCATTTAAAATTTGTTTGTTATGGTCCCAGGAATATTAATGTTTAATCCATGTTGTACGTATTATGAGACTTTGAGAAGTCAGTCTGATTAACTCCACCCAATAAAAAGGCACATTTTAAACAGTTGTCTATCTATAATCTACTGTTTTTTTTTATCATTGGTTTAGGAATATTAATGTTAATGTACGGCGTACATAATATATGACTCGTTATAATCATCTTAAAAATGATTATTATTATTATTATTAATTTAAATATAGAATATATTTATAAGTCTAAAGTTTTAGTTTTAGAAAATATTATTTTCCAAATAGTCGTTGTAATTTGTTATATCACATTTTTATTATTTATTTATTTATTTATTTGCACTATAACGAACTAGCCAGTCTGGTTAACCCCATATAAGTGCACATTTACACACCAATATATCCAAAGAGAAGACGGGGATCTCATGAGTTACGGCACTCCTTTCAATATAGTCGAAAATGAAAGAAAACAGGTGCTGTTTTTTTCTGTTTGAGATAAATTTGCAATTTAGTTTGCTGTTTTATCGCGAATTAACCATTTTTGTTCAATTCATATTAGCAATGCCAGATTTACGGCAGGGCATTCGGGGCACAGGCCCAGGGCTCCTGATTTTCAGGGGCCCCCAAATGCTTCTGAAGATTTTTCTATTATTAAAATATTGATGTATTTTAATATACACTGCTCAAAACAATTAAAGGATATTTGAAGTTTTATATAAAATAAAGATATAAACGAATTTTTTTTGCCGAAAATAGAAAAAGAGAATCACAAATGCAAATTCTTCTGGTTTTCAAACTGTGGAGTATGCAAATTTTGAGTTCGACGTCAAAAACGTCGCTTCAGCGGCAGCGAATGAAATTTGACTTTCAACTGGATAAAAGAGAATGAAGACAAGGATGATCGGCATTCAGTGGTTGCTTTGTTTCGATGAGTACGATGTCTCAGTGAAGTCATTTGACAGATTCAGAAGCTTGGAGAATTGTTGGTAGGTTTGAAGGGGGCCAAACTCAAGCCGAAGTAGCGCAAGCCATTGGAGTGTCGCAAAGTGTCATTTCCAGGATCTGGAACCGTTTTTTGGAGAGTGAATTTGCAAGCCGAAGACCAGGGCAAGGTCGTAGACGGGCAACAACGCCCAATGAAGATCGGTATTAAGCGTTAACAGCTCGGAGACACCGAAACATGAACGCTACTCTTCTCCAACAACACCTTCGCTCGGCTACAGGCACCACGATTTCAACACAGACTGTCCGAAACCGGCTCCATGCTGTAGGTCTGTATGCTCGCCGACCGATGATATGTGTTAGATTAACATCAAGGCATCGTCGCGACCGCAGGGAGTGGGAAACCGAGCATGTCAACTGGAGGAGAAATGAATGGAGCAATATTCTGTTTTCTGACGAGTCCCGTTTTTCTGTGCATCCGGATAATAGGCGTATTTTCATCTGGAGGGACCGTGGCAGTAGGAATAATCCTGCGTTCGTGCACGAAAGTGTCAGATTTGGCAGTGGAGGAGTGTTGGTGCATGGTGGCGTCTCCATTGACGGGCGCACTGACCTCAACATCATTCGAGATGGAGCTCTGACTGGTCGCCGATATAGGGATGAGATCCTCAGACCTATTATAGTCCCTTACGCTGCAGCAATCGGAGATAACTTCATTTTAATGGACGATAACTGCAGGCCACATCGTGCAAACCTGGTGGAGGATTTCCTTTTCGAGGAAGAAATCGTTCAAATGAAATGGCCAGCGTGTTCTCCAGACATGAATCCAATCGAGCACGTTTGGGACGCTCTAGGAAGACGAGTTTCTGGCCGCCAACAACCCCCACAAACTCTCCAAGAACTGGAAAGAGCTCTTCTGGAAGAGTGGGGCAGAATACCCCAACTCGTCATTAATAACCTCATTGAGTCCATGCCTCAAAGGTGTTCAACGTTGCTGGCCGCCCGTGGAAACCATACCCCCTACTGAAAATGATTTTCTTTGAAGAAAACACCTTTTCTTATTCTTTTTTTCTCATATGCACAAATTGTGTTTCTTTCCTTTTGTACACAAATGCGCAATAAAATGCATTTTTTTTCTGCCAAACATGTGTAATTTATTCTCATATAACCTACTATGTCTGTCGACCATGCATCAATTAGCTAAAAAGTTTCCCAGATACAAAATCCACCTAAAACTGCAATGTCCTTTAATTGTTTTGAGCAGTGTATAATGAAATTTTACATTCTCATTCTATTGTGTTCTTATTCTATTTTTATAATATTGAATGTTTTGACTGAAACATCCATTTACTAATTTATTCTGGTGAGTATTTTTTTAAAATCTTTATCAGTTTAAAAACACATTGCATATTTAATTCTTGTTTACTCACATTTCTGTTATCATCAGATTATTTGAGTGTTGTGAGCAAGAGTATACATTGCAGGCTGTAGAGTCTCCAAATATTTTAAATAATTGTAGCTTGTGTCAAAAATTTATTATTAGTTGTTGCATAATTTATCATTTCAGATGAATAGACTTGTATAGGAAAAGGTAATTAGCACCCAGCACACAGTATATTATAGAACGTCTACTCATTTAAATTTCATAATTGTGAAATAATTATTTAAAAGTAAATTGTTCATTATTATATTTAAATTTTTAATGGATATTTTAAAGTCAATAATAGTTACTTCAATAACTATCTTTTTTTTTCAAATTTTTGCCAATTCTCATGTAAATATCAGTGAAAAGGGCCCCCCGTAAGCATCTGTGCCCAGGGCCCCCAAATTTGTAAATCGGTCCCTGCATATTAGTGTATATAGACACTACTGCATATTTAAAGACGTTTAAGGAGACTTTATTTTTAGTAATGGGAAGAACAATTTTATAGATTTTAAGCTCCAGTGACCTTTTTTTAAACAAAAGTATATATATATATACATAAGAAATATTCAATTTTCAATTTACTTTGGAGACGGGTGGCTTCAGAATAGGGCCCTTGCACCTCCCCTCTCTTCTTAGGGGTAATTCTGAGTTTGTAATTTTTTTTTAATTTTCTGAAAAGTTACAGCAAAGGGAGTAATGAGAAATCGCTTCCCAGTGTTAGTTATTTTTTGCTGCAATTCTGGGTTAACACTGTTTTCATTTTAAATCGATTTCTGTCTAGATGTAGATTCCCGCAAGTTGGGTTCGGATTAATTAGATTTTTAAAAAGTTAGTTCAGCATATTCTTTCAGTAAAATTGTTTGTGGATGTGCTGTTTTTTAATGTGTTCGCTGTGTTTTTCTACGACCATTGTATGAAATTCAGGTCTCTATCACGACTATTTGACTAAATTCGCATTTTCTGGCCGCCCTTTGACAAAATTCGCTTTTTTTCCCAGCGGCCTTTTGACAAAGTAAAATTTTTAAGTAACATAGTCATTAAGATATCTACCAGATATCGAATTGTTGAGGGTAGGCGATTTTCCAGAATCTTCATTCAGGAAAGGGGGGCGGGGGTCAGGATTGTTTAACTCAGGCATTGCAGTATCTTTGTCTTCGTGTGTTGTAACCCATAAGGTGCGTTTTCACTGGTCGTTCTAACAACCTAAAAAACCTTAGCGACCCAAGATTTTAACCTAAGAATGTTGTACATTTGTATTTTATCTCTGGATAGAAAAAAAAGATCTGGAAAGCCATTGAAAGACGCTGCTTTATCTGAAAATCCGTTCCTTTATAAACAGTAGCTTTTAAGTCATGAAGTTTTTATAATACTAGCTTTTGAAATTGTCTTGTACTCGTGTATGAGTGAATCTCTCTACTTTTTAGCCAAAAAAATGTCCAACAAGTCTCGCTTTATGCATGGAAATATACGGTAATGAGAAATTAAAGAAGCAATAATGCAAAAAAAAAAAAAAAAAAAAAAAAAAAAAAAAAAAAACAGGAGAATTAAGGAGTAAAAATCTGGATTATTTTATTCGACACAAGTCCAGGGACAAATTTAAAATTTGGGAGCTCTGGACACCGATGCTTATGGGGGTGGGTCCCTTTCACGGATACTTACAGGGGGATTAATTAAAAAATGAAAATAGATACTATAGTAATCATTATTAATTTTAAAGTATGCATTAAAAAATTAAATATGATAATAAATAACTTACTTTTAGATAATTATTTCACAGTTATGTATGTAATTTTACCCAACTGCCAAGTGACGCTAATTCGGAACCAGAATATTAAAAATGAAACTGATTGCTTGTTTCTCAGATTACCCCCCCCCCCCCAAAAAAAAAAAAAAAAAAAAAAAAAAAAAAAAAAAAAAAACCCGGAAAAATTTTACACTTGTATTTCATTTTTGGATTTAAAAAAAAAAAAAATCTGCAAAGCGATTGAAAGAAGCTGCTTCATCTAAAAATTCCATTGCTTTATAAAAAGCAGCTTTTATGTCAAAAATGTTACTTGCATCTGTCTTGAACATGGCTGGTGGTGGTGACAGTGAATCAGACTGTTCAAAAAACTACTGTTCATCGTGAATGTTAAATAAATTCACTTAGTGAAACTGCATAATACACAAAAATTGAATTTAATGCTCCAAAATCAGTACAGTCAATGGGGTAACTTTGGCCGAAAAAAGAATAAATGTGCTACATAACTTGAGTTGATGGCAAAGTTTTAGGCTCAAAGTATAAATAGCAACACTAGTGTAAGTTTGGCAGCTCACATGAAATAATTCGCCAAGATACCACCATGGCAGCATCGATCAAAGTTTTCTAAAGATGGAGTTATGTTACCCAGAATTTTGGCCAGAGTGACCCTGATTGACTGTATTTCATTGGGATAGAAAGTTATTATCAGATTTATCATCAAGTGAAACGAGAAAAGTTGACCATTTATGAGTGTTAGTTTCTTTTCTTAAAGATAATAGTACAAAACTTTTTGTACATTGCAGTTGACAATTTTGAACAAAGCTCGTTTTTAGTCTTTTCTTATATTTTCTACTCCAAATATTATTAACAGGCTACATTTTTTAAAAAATGACAAAAAAAAATTACATGTAACTTTAACATACCTATATATATATATATGTTTGAAAAATAATAATTTTGAAAGTAAGTGCATAATATTATGGAATTAACATTATTTTTAAAACTTTTTGGCGACCTTGAGGGACTTCCAAATAGTATATATGTATATACATATTTTTGAGGTGACTCTTTACATGAGATCTTACGTTCCCCATATGAAAATGTTTAGGGGGTGAGAGTCAAAATATTTAAAAAATTATATTTTTGGGACACCCTACTTCACATTAAACACCTTACATGTGTTTGTTACGTCATCGAGGGATTTTGATGTCGATGTTTTATTTCTATTTTTATCGATATTTTGCTAATTTGTTCATTCTTCTGTTATTTAAGATAGAAAATTACATTAATTTGTGTAACGAGGTGAGCAGTCTGGCAGTTTACATAATTTTGCAAAATTGGTGGATGAGATTTCTTCGTTAGATGGCCGTGGAAGATAAATCAAAGCAATATTCCTGTCACATTTTTCCCTATTTCATAATTTTTTTCATGTAATCGATTCACTCATTTTTTATTTAAAGTAACACACTTATATTTAAAATTGAAACCTTTCAAATTCATGGCTTTTGCTTATTCCTAAAAAAAGGGAAAGAAAAAAGTAATAATACAGAAAACCATGACACTTAGTTTGGTACTACTTGGTGATCCCGTAGTACCAAAATCTACGCCAATCGTATCGCCAAAACCTACGATTAAAATACCAATAATGGCTTATTGTACATATAATATTCACTTGATATTAAACATAAAACCCGTGTTTGTTACGTGATCAAGTGATTTTAAATTTGATCTTTTATTTGTATTTTTTAATGTTTTACTATTTAATTTGTCATTTATTATTTAAAGTAAAAATTATGTCAATTTGTATAACTTGGCATTTCTATAATTTCCCAAAATTGGTCGACGGGATAACCAAATAGTACCCTTAATTTCAGCACCAAAACATTGTTTTAATTTACCACGCGGAAAATAAAAAATGCTAAATGGTGACCAAAAAAGGCTATAGGTGAGATTTGCGTCTGGCTAACATAACATGTACCTAGAATCCTTTACAATCATGGAAAATTTTATGCAGTTTTATTAAAAAAAATAATTTTGATTTTTTTTAAGAAAAGGATTCTTTGCATATAAAAAAGCGAACACGTATAGGACAGTCATATTATAATTTGGACTATCATAATATAACTGAAACGATAGTGATGGAACAGTATTTAGTAATTTATTCCTTGCACTTGGCTAAAGTACCAAAATGGCTGCTTGATATATACAGGGTGGTCATAAAAAAAACTTTGCCGATATATGGAACTCTAGTGGCCAGTCCATTCAACCGATCGAGGTGAAATTTCAGATATAGCTATTCAGAGGTATGAGCTCGAGATTCTGTGAACGGCAACAAAACGGCGCTCACGGTTACGGTCATATATACAGAAACTCGAAATTTTCCAATGGCAACACCCATTTTTTTCATCGCAAATTGCTCAGCGCATGCGAAAACCCTAAAGAGTTTTGAAACGGTATGGTTATTGCAATAAATGGACGCGTTATGCTCGCACAAAATCAGCTCTACGAACGCCCCCCCCCCAAAAAAAAAAAACATGACCAAGGTGCACGAAGAAAATTTGAATATGACAGAGACAAAATACCAATCACGGAATGTCGTTTGTCAGATAGTCAGCGTAGAAAACCGATAAAAAGTAAGGTGAGAATGTCAGTTCTTCAGTCGGAGCTCGCAGATGCCAACAAAATGACTATGTTCCTGGTGAGTTGGTAAAACTATGAAAATGAGATGAATGCTGCGAAAACCTGACGCGTTTTCAGCCAAAACCATCGCCAAATACGTGGCCTATGCATTTCACAAGCTTTTCGTGATTTACTAATGAAATTCGAAGAATTTTTCTGCACCTGTGATAGTCGGCGATCCGGACGACCAACTGTTCCGGAGGATACTGTTATGGAAGTGCATCACATAGTGACCAGAGGACGCATGCAAACTACAAATGGTGCATCTTGTGTATTTGGTATACCAAAATCAATGGTCTTAAAGTTGCTGCGCTCTGTAATCCATATGTTTACTTACCGGTACCTGCGCGCCCAGATGTTGGAAAGGAGAAATTATCAACAACATATAGACTTTGTTAATGAATTTCTTATCCAATATGATAAAGATAACGATCGGCTTCTTTGCGTATTATGAATGGACGAGGCACATTTCACCTTAACTAGTAACGTCAATGGTCTCCGCGATCCCCCGACCTCACTCTTATGGATTTCAGTTTCTGGGGATATCTAAAATCTAGAGTGTACATGTGCAATCCGCAAACTTTGCTGGATTTGAAAGATTCTATCACACGTGAGATTGCAAAAATCCCTCATGCGATGTAAAGTTCGGTTGTATTGTCCAGAATCGCCACCATGCAATGTGTAATTGCCTGTGATGGCACCCATGTGGAAAATGTGCAATCAAAATAAAAATTTCCTTTTCTCCGATCCGTGTTGTAATCAGAGATTAGTGTACTGACTCTGTGTCATATGCAAATTTACTCCTTGCGCCCCATTCGTGTTTTTTCATGGGGAGGGGGGTATTCGCAGAACAGTTTTCTGTGCGTGCATAACGTGTACGGTTCCAACGCTTTGTAGGGTTTTCGCAGGCGCTGAGCATTTTGCGATGAAAAAATGGGTGTTGCTATTTGAAATTTTCGAGTTTCTGTAACTATAATTGTAACCATAAGCGTCATTTTGTTGGGAATCACAGAATCTCAAGCTCATAACTCTGAATAGTTATATCTTAAATTTCACCTCGATCGGTTGAACGAACTGGCCGCTAGAGCTCCATTTATCGGCAAAGTTTTTTATGACCACCCTGTATATAAAAAGTGGTTAGTCTGGGACTATTGATGACAGTAACTTGATTAGGCTATTAATATACAGATGATAGGAGGCAATATTGCCATGACTTAGAAATTTTTTGTATTTGATAATACAGGACACACAAGAAGCAAATGAAAGAAAACCTTAGAAAAAAGTGCATGTCTGATTAGCTTATAAACTGTTATTTATGAATTGACTAAAGATGCCGAATCAATATTCATTTAATTATATATATTTTAGAAAAATACTCATCTCATGCTGAGTTCAAAGAAAGCATGATAATGTGACATGCTTCATCTAAATCTTTTGAAAGTTTTTTAAGAGAAAAATTTAAAAATAAGATTTTTTTGCAGAAAATTTATTTTTGGCACACTTTTCTTCTATTTTTAAAAGTGTTACTTCAATAAAGCTTTTCCAATCGCATAAGAAGTTTAGGTACAATTTATCCTTTTCAGATCGAATTTTTTTTTTTAATTTTGGAGGAAAATTTACAGTAAAATAATAAAAATTAAAACATTTCAAAAGTTTTACTGAAAACTAATGAACAGGTCTGGAGTTATTTGCTTCACAAGATGTCTTTCTAGTTTACAATGTCAAGAAAATCCTTTGAAGTACTTTCCAGAAATACACGGATTTTATTCTGTATGTGTCAAAAGATGCTTGCTTAGATTACTACTCCAAGAAAATCTCTTGGAACATACTTCACAAGCAAACGGCTACACTCCTGTATGAGTCAAGTTATGTTTTCTCAAAGTACTTTTATCAGAAAATTCTTTAAAGCAAATTTCACAAACAACTGTTTTTTTACCTGTATGTATCAAGCGATGGGTTTTTAAGTCACCATTCTGAGAAAATCCTGTGAAACATATTTCACAAACGAAAGGTTTTTCTCATGTATGAGTCAAGAGATGAGTTCTTAGATTACCATTCTGAGAAAATCGCTTGAAACATATTTCACAAGCAAAGGGTTTCTCTCCTGTATGAGTCAATATATGTTTCTTCAAAGTACTTTTATTAGAAAATCCTTTAAAGCATATTTCACAAACAAAAGGTTTTTCACCTGTATGTATCAAGAGATGGGTTCTTAAGTCACGATTCTGAGAAAATCTTTTGGAACATATTTCACAAATGAAAGGTTTTTCTCCTGTATGCGTCAAAAGATGGATTCTTAGATTACCATTCTGAGAAAATCGCTTGAAACATATTTCACAAGCAAAGGGTTTTTCTCCTGTATGAGTCAAGAGATGGGTTCTTAGAGTACTATTCCGAGAAAATCGTATGGAACATATTTCACAAATAAAAGTTTTTTCTCCTGCATGCGTCAACAGATGCCTTCTTAGAGAACTATTCTGAGAAAATCCTTTAGTGCATATTTCACAAACGAAAGGTTTTTCACCTGTATGGGTCAAGAGATGTTTTCTTAGATCACTATTCTTAGAAAATGTTTTGGAACATGCTTCACAAATGAAAGATTTCTCCCCTCTATAAATGGAGGAATGTTTTTCTTTATCCCCATTTTGAGGAACAAATTGCTGTTCACTGGCAGACGAATTTTCTTCTGTAATCGATGACATTTTCTCAAATGCATAAGCTTGATTTCAGAAGATAACAGAAACTTTTTCAAGGCTTCAGTAAGAAGAGATTGTTGCTATTTTCATGCAAAGAAATGATTTGCTGAGTTTCAGGAAAAACAGTTTTATCTACCCCTTAATCTAAAAACAGAAAAATAATAAACAAGGCATTTCAAAATATACTGTACAAAGTTTTAACTTTGAATTAAGGAACCGATTTTACAATTTTCTTTTCTTTAATTAGTGTAAAATTCATGCATGAAATTATCAAATTATACATTCTTAGATATGACTTGACAAAACAATTTTATTCATAGATGCAGGTACATATGCATAGATGTGTATGCGATACCGTAGACACTGCCATAGCCCATATTGGGACCCTCCTATACCTTGAATGGTAAAAACTACCAATTTATTTCATTGAATGCTTGTAATTTTAATTTTTCCATCTTTACGAGAAATAAATGTTCTGAAATTTTTTGAATTCCGGTTTTCGATGGATCTACACGTTTTAGAAATCAGAGATTCTAAAAAAACATGTTTTTTCAAAATGTCTATGTCTCAGTTTGTCTGTATGTGACATAAATTTTGTGGGCGTTTATCTCAAGAACTAATGCACTGAATTTTGGAAAACTTCAGAATCAGTTAGATCTTGATATAAACATGATCTGATTAACTTTTAGTGTAAATCACTCAACATGTGGTGCTGCAATGGTGCTTTTTTCACGGTTTCCAAAATAGTTATATCTAAAAAACTAAAGGTCGTATTTTCAAAAAACTTCAAATGCCGTTAATTCTTGATATAATTATGGTTCTGATTACATTTTAATGTAAAATCTCCCAATAGGTGGCATGGTTGGCAGCATTATTTATTATTATCGCAATAGCTGTATCTCAGGAACTAATGCATGATTTTTCATGAAACTTCAGATTAAATTAGTCCCTGATATAAAATTAATATTCTCTAGTTTTTGGAGTAATTCACAGTACAGATGGCGCTCTTGTCCAGATTTGTTTTGCTTTTTCTGCGGTTTTTCTATATCAAATACTAATATAGTTAACTCCCTCAAATCCGCACAGCTTGGGACCAGAGCTTGTGCGAATTTTAGAGTTTTGTGGATTTCTGGTCATTGTTTTGTTTGCATTTTTTTAACCAGAAAATTTGAATTTAATTAATAATACACTCGAAACTATAATGAATGCTCACAGTGTAATAAAAATATTAACATAAGTAATAAGCTAAAATAATAAAAACTGAGATAATTTTAAAAATGACTAAAATATTAAAAGTAAAAGTCAAGTTAATGATCAGTAATGTATGATTAAATATTCATTATAAAGATTAAATGTATTTTTGCTAAATTATTCAATGAGACTTTTTGTTAAAAGTACATTACTAGTTCAGATTAAAGTTATAAAATAAGGAAGTTTTAATTCAGGATTAGCCAGATAACTAAAAAAGCTTGATAAATATATTTGTTAAGAAGACTTTGATTAGCATTGATATCAGCAATATCTTGAATTTTTTTCAGAAATAAATCAATTCTTCCTTTATGAAAAAACATAACCAATGTTTACAAAAATTGCAAAATAAAAGTATAAAATATACATGGAATCGATATCCAAATACATAAGTCAAATTTTATACAGATAACTGAACTGAATGTTTCATTGTTTGCATCCTTAAATTATATGCAGATTATAGAGAGTTGTGCATTTTAGGGTTGTGGATTTGAGGAAGTCTGCTGTACATGGATTTTCATCAAATTTCAGATTAAGTTTCAATTTGAAATAAGTTGTTGCGGATAAGATTTTGGCATAAATTATCTAACTGATGATACTGTTATGTTTCACTTTTCCAGAAATATTAACAAGTATGGGATAGGAGAAAGCTTTGGAAGTACCACATCCGACTATTTTTATTTTTTCAATTATGCCTATTAGTTCGGCATATTCCCAAATGATATCCAAACAAGATTTTTACCCCATATATTCCCCCCCTATCCATATATTCAGCCCCAACTCAATTTCAACTCAACTTTTTCAACTCACAATGTCAAGCATTCAAGTTATACTTTTTTCGGTACTACTTGGTTATCCCGTCGACCAGAAAACAATAGCCAAACTATAAGATTAACCCCTTGGGGACGATCGACACGTATACGTGCCGCAAAAAGGCTTAGGAATCCATGTTTATTCCCACCGGTAAAATTATACTGTAAAATTTATCTTATTCAATCGGAGCATTTTATCGATTTAAGAAGGATCAAATTTCGATTTTATAAAACCGGTGACAAATCATTAAAAAATTTTCTTAAAAAGCTCCCGCCGCGAAGGGGTTAAATGCCAAAAATGGATAATCATGAATGCCACATCCAATTACATTAAATATGATACATATGTTTAAAATGTCATTAAGTCATTTTTATTTTGACTTTATAATTTTATTAATTATTGTACTAATTATTTTTTTTCGTTATTAAAAAAAATCATGCAACATGTAAAACTTGGCTTTTAGTTTGGCAAAATTTGACAATGGTAAAACCAAGTAGTACCTTTTTTTCTTTTTCATAATTTTTATAAAATTTTTTAAACTAATGTGCTGAACTGAATTTTATACAAATTGAATTTCTTTTTCATAAAAGTTGTCTTGCAAACCAACACAGCAAATCAATTACTGCCAAAGTTGGGTACTATATTTGTTTTCACCAAGTTCAGGGGAAATACCTATTTTAATCCTTATGGTCAAAATATGTTTTGACCATCAGTGGTCAAAGAAATATAAATTTATATTTTAAATGATAAATTTAGTGCAAAATTTAAAAGGATTTGTGGACAGCAACACTTAACCATATTGAGAATGAATAATTCTACATACACATTTTTTTATAATTAATTTAATGAATAATTTTCGATTTCCTGGAATGTTTTTAAATTGAAATTTTTCTGTAGCATATTATGTAAATATATATATTTTGTGGATATTCATATTTTTTTTGGTGCATATAACATTAACCTTTATAATATAACATTATGTTTTAATTTCACAAACACAATAAATATATAAACCGTATGAAATATATAAAATTATAAAAATTTATATTAGTACGGAAGTGGGATAGGCACATGTGAACTATTTTTACATTTTTTTAATATTTCACAAAATTATTATTATGAGATATTGGAATTAAAATTGATTTGTATGACACTATGTTTGTTTTTCGGTGAAAATTTTTAATGCACTTGGGTCATCCACAAATGATGTCACGCTTAGAGGGGGAGTTTGTAAAATTGTGACAAGGGGGTGGGAGGGTGTAAGAAGAAGTGTGACATCACACCATAAAGTAAAGATAGTATTTAAAACCAAATATATAAAATTTTCTCTCAATTTCAGAAATACTACTGTTTTTAATCGCTCTTTCATATTAATATTTTATCATTATTGCATGTTAATTATGTTTTTTGTTGTAAACCTTAATTAAATATCATACAAAATAAACCCATTTTTATTGTTATGCTCATAAATGTCATTAAAAAAAATAGTTAAAGTTTAAAAATAAAATTGAAATATGATCTGTAGTGTAGTGCTTTTGTCACTGAACTATAAGTATATGTTTACATAATCTAATGTGACATGTGAAAAGAGGGGGGAGAGGGTATGATGAAGTGTGACAAACGGGAGGGGGGTCTCAAAAATATTGAAAAAATGTATGACATTATTTATGGATGGCCCCTTATCAAGAACTTCTAACTTGTATTATCAATATAAAAATCATCTAAATTTCTTTACATGTATCCAACTGGAGGGGTAGCTGTGAACATGTCTGTGTCACATGTGAACGCATGCATAAATAAGAAAAAATATTTTTTTATGAATAAAAACTAATCAGATGCTGCCTTTCTATTTGTGTGAATAAATCTGTAAATATCTCAACCCAAATACATGAAATGATATACAAAAATGTACATTAATATTATATCTACTTATTTTGAGTCAAAAACTACAAATTAAAACATATATAAAATTGATATAGAACCTAAAAAAGACAAATTTTGGCTCTATATCCGGACTGAATGTTTCATTGTTGCATCCCATAAATTATGTTCGGATTTTAGATTGTTGTGGAGTTTAGGGTGGCAGATTTGAGAGAGTCTACTGTAATTTGTTTTAACTAGCAAGAGAAACCATGAAATTAAAAATTTCATAAAGTAAAAAATGTTTTCAAATTATCTTCTTCATAAAATAACAGAAAGCAAAGAATTCTTTAGTGTAAAATTTATTTGTAGAAATTTCTTATTTATCAATAAAACGGGAACATTATTTGGTTCTCATGTATTATCCGGGACAGGGGATAAATTACCCAAAAGGGTTATCAAACTTGTTTATTGTTACCAATCACATTCAAAACAGTAATTTAGCATCATTAAATAGCCAGAAAATTGTTAAAAATGGTCAATAATAAAAAGTAAATAAATAAAAAACTTAATAAATGAATATAAAAAATAAATAACAAAGAGCTAAAAAAATAAAAATGAACTATTAACGCCCCCCGCCATAAACCAGGGTTCCAAAAAAGTCGGCTAAAATTAAAAAAAGCCTGGCCGGCTGGCTTTTATTGGCCGAAATCGGCCTTTTTTTGGCCATAATTGACTTTTATATAGCGAAGCATTTTAATTATAAGCTACACATTTTTAAGTGTCTTTTAACCGATTTTAATGATGTTTAATTTACTTTGAGTTTAATAAATTTATTTATTAAAATGAAAAACTGGGATTTTAATTATGATTATTCATTATGAGAAATTGGGTTACAACCCAATTTTTTAATAATGAAGACATTAGTACTAGAATAACACACTGATGGAGTTGTTAGTGGTATATAGTCAGAATTGCAAATATGTCAGCTAAATTATTAAAGAGCCATATCAGTGCCTTTTCTGATGTACATTGATCTTTAATCCTATCTTTGTTTTTCATTTTTACTGCTTTATAAAATTAAAGAAGACTTATGGTTACTTAATTACATGTTTTATTACTTAACTAATTTTAAGTTATTAAAATGTCATGTTTTATTCCCTATAAACATTTAAAATTATACATATAATAAACACCATTTCTCACTATTGAAAATAGTATTATGAATTATGCATATTTCATAATATATTATATTTCACAATTTATTTCAGTATTCTCAACTAGCATATGCATGAATATATTCATGCAAGTGGGCATATATTCACTTTTAAATAACAAAGAGCTATTCAAAATTTTTATTCAACTAATTTTATTAGGACATTTTTTGTTGTTATTTAATTTTACATGGTTATGTATTAAACTCTCTTTAAATACTGAATCCTTCCTAATTTCTCTTTCAACATTGTTCATTTTATGACTTAATTTTTACATACTGAGTCTATACTTCACATATTGAGTCTATATAATCTATGCATAATCTTTACATAAAAATATTTCCATGAATGTTTTGATGTGTTATATTTTGTCATAATTCAATTAAATGTAATTCTTAAGAATGTGTAATATAAGTAGAACTATGAAATATAGAAGTTTAAAAACACATTTTTTGAGTATATTTCTTTTTTTCAAGATTTATATTTTTCAGGCATAATGCCTTCACAGTTGACATCTAGCAGTTATAAACATTTATTTATTTGAAAAATTAAATAGAAATTTATAACTTTTTAGTAGTAAATAATTAAAAATGTATTAAAAATAAATCAATCCAAATTTAATATGGATTCGATACAAATTAACAGTTTAAAAATAAAAGCCGGCTTTTTTTAAGTGGATAAAACCAAAAAAAGCCGGCAACCCTACCATAAACTAGAATAAATGAACTGTATTACACATTACCATTACATTATAGTTCTTATTAATTGTGCTATTCTATGTAATTGTCTTTTTAAGGGTTAATGTAATTCATATAATTGAGATCGTTTTTGATTTTTTTATACTTGGCGAGTTACCATCATTTGAATGAATTATATTAGTTTAGTAATTCTCTGACAAATAAACTGTACATGAGTGTAAAATTTTCCTTCAAAATCCACCTCTTTAAAGTTCTACTTTCATAATATTTGTTTTAGAATTTAAGAAAATATGTTCACAAGTTTGAAAAAAAAATATATATTAAACAAAAAAAGTTTCCTTAAGTAATATCTCAAAGCATAATTTTTATAGTGTACTTTAATTACAGTGCATGTTAGTTACTTACCTGATAGTTGCTATTCGACTAGAAAACATTCAGTTCATTTGTGTGCAGAACATTTTAAATGATTATAAATGTCAGCAAAAATGAAAGTTGTGACATATAAAATTTTCGTGGTCATCATACGATCAAATCACAAGTTGTTAAACATTCAAGAATAACTAAAAAATATATCTTACCATCAATTTATTTTAGTAAAGAATATGAATTCAGTAAATTGATTTAAAAAATTAGCGATTGTTACACAGTGCAATCATTACTTACTAAAGTACAGACGCCAACACACTGAATGAATCACGAAGGAATAAATCGTTCATGAATAATGAATCAATCCATAAATAATTCTAATTCACAAAATAAAATACTTATTTATAAAAAAGGAGAAGAAAACATTATTCAAAATTCGTGAATCTAACATTTGAATATTTTCTGCGTTATAAAATTCGACACTATTTGATTTTGAATAACTCACGAAAATTAAGCTTAGATTCTTTGGTAAAGCTTGTTTCGATTAATGGCGGTCTGATAACTACTACAACCCGGCATAAAAAAAAAATCTACCATACTGCCTTTGCAACAGTTTTATTCATAAATAATATAAGTAATTAGTCAATTACACTAGAACAATTTCACCATTTTCGATATCATTCATTTTGAAATGAATGAATCATTTGCAGTGAATCATCATGTAAAACATCCAAAATTCATTCTTCTAGTGGTGTCTTATGTCTCGCCCTGTTTATAATATCAGGACTCTTTTTAATAATCAGTTTATTAATCTCACTCCCTTTATTAAAATAAGTTAATGCTAACATAGTTTCTATACTTAATCTTCAACGAAAGTTAATAATCTGCGGTTTGATAACGTGACTAAACAAAATGTCATCTGTAACAACTTTCATTCTGTTGATAGTCATTTAAAGCATTTGTAAAATGTTTTACTTTGAGCTCACAAAATTTTATTTATTATTTATTTGTAATTAGTTTGATGATTATTGTTGAAATGAAAATTACAAAACAGCAAATTGGCTTGATTTTTTTTTTAACGTCGAATTTTAAAACATGCTCATTTATGCTGCTTTATTATGTTGCTCATTGACGGAATTTGGTTTTACTCTGTTCTGTTGAATGTAAGTATTATTTATATAATTGATCACATACTGAAGTTTATCAAAATTTACTTAAAATATTAAAATAATTTATGAAATTAAAAACTGAATCTGATATTCCAATACCCTTTTTAATGTTGTATCCCTTGACAATAAATGCTGTAATTGCACTAATTATATATATATATAAAGTTATATTTTTTATTTATATTTAAAAATATGATTCATATTAGGAAGATACATTGTATCAACAATGTTTGCTGATTACAACATTGTATTTTCTTTGCAATACCATCTTTAATCATATATAGGTGCCATATTAAAGGTAGATGCAGAAGTATTTGTTATGCAACACAAATTATTTAATATAATGTAGCTTTTTTTTTTACTGTTGGAACAAACATAGACAATTTATATATGGTCCTATAATGTGTCTTGCCTCTAAATCATACACTTTTTTCATTGCATTCATTAAGTAAAATGTCCTGCTGTAAAAGTAATCATGTCATTTGAATAGATGTAGATCATTGTCACATGTGTGCATTCTCACACACTTGTGATAATAGTGCCAAATGAAAATATAGATCTGCGACAAATGGGTTATTCTGATTGTGTTTATGCCAAAATGGCCATTTTGTATTCCCCTTCTGCACCCAAATTTAGTTTCTTTGTGGCAGGTCCTGATTACCAAATAGGCACAAGAAGCAGGTGCTTCCCTTAGAATATTTTGAATGGGCCCGAAATTGAAAAAAAGGGGGGGGGGCTCCAAATTTTATATTAAATTAATTTCATTGCAAAATTCTAATTTCTTTAAGTTATCTATCTTATAATAATATATTTAAAAGTGTTTCATAAAAATAGCTTTCGCAAAAAATAATTTTTCATGTAATAGATCAGCTTCAATCATCTAATCACAATTCTTCAATTATCCATTATTTAGATGTATATCTATTTTGTATACAGAGTTTAAATAATGTGGAATTTGTGTTATATGAGCATTATAAAATATTGATAGTTTATTGCCAAATTTGAGAGAAGTATTTTAAAATATTGATATTTTATGTTGTGCATACACTCTGAATTCAACCTTTTTATTCAACTTACATTTTTACACTCAATACCATTCAAAAACCTTTTTGCACATTTTTCTTGATTGTATCCAATTTTTATGTTAGGGGATAATAAAAAAGGTTGGTTGATGAAATATACGTGAATACAACTGAGCCACTGTTAGGATTAGCTTTTGAAAAAATTGGTAAGATTCCAGATATGCTGAAATTAGTAAACTCTTCTTAACTCAAAGGGGGCTGTAAAATAACAATGTGCTTCAGAGGTTAACCGTTTATGCACTGATAGTACTTTAAAGTACCATTGATAAAAACTTTATATAAAACTTATTTAGTCTGTCTATTGATGAAAGTTTTTTATTCTTTAAAAACAAAATAGTCTTCCGATCAAATTTAGATAGAATAGAGAAACAGTCAAAGCTAAATATTTTCAAAAAGTGGTAGTTTTATTATTCATTTATTATTATTACTTTTTTTTTTAATAACATATTTAACTGCAAAAGTGTTTCCATTTATTGAAAGGATCATAATGCATTTAAACTCATTGTTTTTTTAAGAATTGTGATTTTTTCAAAAGAGTAATTTTGGTTAATTAATCTGATTATTTTTGTAAATATTTCATTAAAAAAATTATAACTACAAATATATTTAATTTGTTTTAATAAAAAAAAAAACATGTCTGAATTCCACATTAGTATTATGTAAAAATTCCAGTATACCTTCAGATATTAAAGAAGATAATTATTGAATCAAATTATACAAACTTAGTGGTTTTGATTCATTGATAATTATTGAGTTGAATCAATTTCCTGATAAATAACTCGGTAGACAAAAGGTTAATCAGGCCCTGCTTTGCAGCATTTTCTTTCATCCCTGAAGAATTTTTCAGAATATTTTTATAAAACTCAGAATCACTCCTGGAATGGCCATGCTTGCATTCTCTTATGTACTTAATTATTCAATGTTTGGGCACTCATATTTTTTATGTGTATTGAAATATTGTTTTGTGGCAGAAAGCTAAGAAAAACTGATGTGAATAATTGTGAATACAGACTTGAGTGTAAATTTTTTGGAAAGTCCCTGAAAGATTTCATCAAATTCAATAGTTTTGAATAAAATAAAGATGCATTTATTTAATCATATTTTTATTTTATCCCTTTTCACTTTTCAGTGATATTTATGCTTTAAATAAAGTTACCATAAAATTCCAAAAACAGCTCTTAACCTCTACCCCTCTCCTTCCCAACCTTTGACAACAGGAAATATTGGCAATAGTGGAAGAAAATGCATACAAATAAAATTTTCAGGAAAATTTCCTCAATCGTAATTTATATTGTTTATGTATATTTGCAAAAATTAGTTGTCACATGATAACTAATATTCCATAAATATTTAAAGTCGAAAAACATTCTAAAAAACTTCTAAAATAAACAAAAATGAGAAATTATTCAAATTCAGGAAAAGAAATTATTTAGCTGTAAACAAACAGAAAAATAATAGAAAGAATAAAGAAACAGTTTTTTTTCTTTTTTTAACTATTAAAAAATATGTTTGTTATCTCTGTTAATAATTGACTCATTTTGTTCAGTTATCTTTAAGCTAGTTGCATTAATGGTAAATTAGGCTGTGTAACAAAATTTTATTATTATGTACCGTATTTTCCTGCGTATAATCCGCACCGGCATATAATCCGCAGCCATAAATTTCGGCCTCTGAAAAAAAAATTTCAGCAGATAATCCGCACCGGCGTATAATCTGCGGATTATACGCCGCAAAAATACTAATAAATAAAGTTTCTATTGATTCAGTTGTCCTATTTAAATGATAATTGTAAATAAAATAAATAATTATAGGATAACTGCAAGTTAAAATAATAATCAATAGTATTAATAATATTTGACAATAGTTTAATAATTTTTCCTTCTTCTTCTGCTATGATCTATGCATATTAATTTATTGATCTAGTCACATTGATATCTAATTATGTTGATATTTAAAATGGCCATTTTAGTTTTAATTTTGTGCAAAAGCTGCTAAGCGTGTTTTGATAGGAAATACTTTTATCTGCATAAGCTAGGAATACAAGTTATTGTTTTCTTTTTATTGACAATAGATAACAGCATAAAAAAAATATATCGAAACGTGTTCGATGATGTATCAAAACGTTTTTAAGTATTGCATCTATCAAAAATTTAATCAGAAAACGGCATTGCCCAAATCATACATGATTTTCTACCTGCATGTTGTACTGCAGCATTTATGTGGTATTTTTACTAATTTCTCTGTTAAAAAAATTTATGTAAATGATTTATTTCATTTTTCTTTTGATTCCTAAGATAACAGGGAAATATAAAAGTTCCAAGAAAGTTACTTGTTACTGTGAAGTTGAGTTAGGCCTAAAGATCACTTTTTACACAACAATTCATTTGAAGGTAAACTTATTTTCTGTTAACGTTTATTTAGTACTTTTAATACTGAACTGTAAAAATTTGAGTCCACTTTTAAAAGGTTTTACTTATTACATTTTTAAGAACAGATAATTAGTTTAATAAATGTCTTTAGCTATTTTCATATTTCATCACTAATTTTCATCAGTTTACTTATTAAGTATCTTATATTGTAATTATGAAAACCTTTTCATCAATATTATTTTTTTTTTTTAGTTTTTTTACACGATTGCATGTACAGACTGAGAACTTCAGCTGTAACTCCCTCTATGCATAATAAGCTCAGAGGTAAGTTTTCTCACATCACCTCAAAAATTATTACAAAGTATCTAAATCTCAATCGCACTAGTATTTTAAGTTGATATTTTTGTTTTCATAAGTACAGCTGACCAATGCTTCTATATTATGACACATAATTTTAACCAAGCAAAGAAATCACTTTATAAGGTTTTATTTTTCTTCTATTGTGCATGCTGTAGTTTAAATATGTATTTAAGGTACTGCTTATCCCATCGATAATTTTCGCCATCTTTTACAAATCACCAAATTTTTCACTAAAATATATAAATATCTGTATTTTTTTCCTTTTAATAATGAAAAACAAAGAAATTAGTAAAAAATTAATAAAAATACTAATAAAAAGACAAATTAAAAATCATTTGATCACATAATGAACAAGTTTATGTCAAATGCAAGTGAAATTTATAGCGAGTGTTGTTGGCATTTGAACTTATAGCTTGGCAACAGTTTTTTTTTTTTTTTTTTTTTTTTTTTTTTTTTTTGGGTCAACAAGATAATCAAGTAGTCCTGTATTTAACCAAAATATTTATTTGGCATTAGAAAAAAAAGGAATAATCGTTCTTTTTTGTTTTGGTTCCTTAGTATTACTTAAACAGGTTATGTTTAACTGTATCAAAAATATTAATAGTCTTTATTTTATATTATTTATTTATTTATTTTATTCCTTTATTTTGCTTTCTTCATTTTAATTGCATAATATTAATATTATAAACACTACTACAGTGAAGGATCAAAATCTGCACAACTATAATCCACAGTTTTCTATAATTTGTGTTGTTTTACAAAGTAAACAGTGAAAAAAAAACATTTAAATAACTTTACAAATGCCTCATGCAAAAATGATTTTTCAAAACAAATAATAAACAATTGAAAAAAATAGTCATAATAAAACAGCTACTTTTTTAAATGTAACTCTTTTATTTATTAACAGTAAAAAACAAACTGTATTACAGAACTCAAGTAATCATTTTTATTTAAATGCACATATATATCAATTTTTTAATAAAATAATTTTAAAAAGGCATTTTTAAATTATTTTCTTTTAAGAACATTGTTTGAATTTTAAACTTTTACAAGAAAAAATAAAAATCTGAGCTCCAGGAATGCTTTTTGTCTTATTCACTTTAACAAATATTTGTAGAAGTGTTGAAGTGACTTAGAAACTTACTATCTTTAAAAAAATTCCTTCCACAATAAGAAAATGACCCTCCCCCCCCTTATGCTTATGAAATATTTTGTTTCAACTCCCTCCCCCCCCCCCTTTTTTTTTTTTGAAAGGACGAACTGGTCTGTGAGTGTCAGTGAATGATGTAGATTCATTTCCTAACAAATAAAATATAATAAATATCTAGACATTTGCACCATAAAAGGTTCAATATAACAAGGAAGTAAAAAAAAAGTTACCCAAGTTTAATAAATGGTTTAAATATGCAAAATCATGTAAAGTTAAAAACAAAACAAACATTAGTAATTTTATTTTAATGTTTGTTTAGTTTTTAATTTTATAACATTTTATATGCATCATTTAGTAAACTTGTGATTTTTTTTTGTAATTTCATGTTAATGATAAATATAAACAAAACTATCCATTTAACTATTGAATTGTTTCAAAGACTGTCTTACATGTTACTGGAATACAATCTGAAAAATCAACTCCAAAAAGACACCACTATTTCTAAATAGGGATCATGTTTCTAACTCAAACACCCAGATGAAGAATGAATCAAATGTCATTTTTTTCACTAGATTTGTTTTGTTAATTTTTTTTTTAAGTTAAACAGAATTTAGCTAATAATAATCACAAAATTTACCATCAATCATAAAATGATAACATTTTTAATTCATTGTACTGCTTGGTTTACTAAACTATACTACTTGGCTTACCCACATGCCAAATGATCATCGTCAAACTATAACATTATGTGCCAATAATGAGTTATTTTAAATATCACATTCAGTTCACATTAAATAGGTTACACGGCTCAGAATATGACCTGTAATACAAGTCAAAAGCATTCCCAATACAAGTGCACATAACTTTATTTGGAAAAAGATTTTCGCTCTTCCAAGATTTTGTTTTAAATCATTTATTGAAAAGCATTTTAAAAATGAAAGGAAAAAGGAACTACATAGTCTGTTTCCATGAAATTTCAGTTGACATTGAAGGGACCTCTGCAATTCTTAATAATGCAACAATTCCCTTACACAACCCCCCCCCCTTTTTTTTTAAGAGGAAGAGGCGGGATCTATCAATGTGTTTAAACGAAAGGTGTGGATTCATTTTCTAACGAATTAAATATTAGCAAATAAAAGATCCAATAAATCCTCTTCAGAATAACCTATGGAGTTTTCTTATCTTAATACAAATCTGGTAATTATTTTTTTATATTAAAGTTATAAATATACATATTTTTTATTACATGATTAAAAAATATATATATGCAATTTGAAGTATAATACTAAGTAAAATCACTTACAGATGTTTTATGTTTTATTTAATATTGTTAAGTATTATTATGAAAAATCATTTTAAATGTTTCTCTAAATTTATCAGACCACTGACAGTTAAAACCTGTTTTCCCTCTGGACCTGGTTTAACCCTACATCGGGAAATGGTAATATACTTACCAATTAATTTTTATTAAAAATGGATTCATATGCTCCGTAATTTTTAGTGTGATAATTTGTATTTATGTCAACCTGACGGAAATAGCACTTTTTATTTTAAGATAATTTTGTTAGTTTCTGGTGCCATTAAACCTTTTCAACATTTTAACCAAAACATTTACTTGCCCCATAAAGGGTTAAACAAATTACAACCCTATTTCGGAGGGAATTTATTCACTGTGCAGGTTTGCGAAGCAGCTTTGGTAAAAGGAAATTCAATATGTATAAATTTAGAGTCAGCTTTAAAAAATTGTGAAAAAAAAATGCATAACTCGAATGCTTGAAAACATAAATGTGTATAAGAAATGGAGGTTAAATTGAGTTGGGATTGAATGTATGGACATCAAAAAGGTAAAAACCTTGTTATTACATCTTTCGAGAACATGACTAACAGGTAGGAGAAATTTTAAGAGTGAAAAAGTAAAATTAAAATCAGTGAATGAATAAAATAGTACTACTTGGTTATACCGTCGACCAAAAAAGTATCGCCAAACTATAAGATTACATGCAAATAGTGGATGATTGTAAATGTTACATTCATTTGACATTAACTAGGATAGGTTTGTTATCTCATCTAGTGATTTTTAATTCAACTTTTTATTTGTAGTTTTGATTATATTTTACTAATTTATTCGTTTTTTCCATTATTTAAAATGAAAATTATGCCAGCTTACATAATTTGTCGAACAGTTTGATGATTTGTATAGCTTGGGGAAATTAGTCGACAGAATAACCAAGTAGTACCAATAAATTTTATCAATCAAAATAGGGGATGGTCTCGATATGAGCTGTGGCAGTGTCTACTGTATTGCATGCACACCAACGCATATGTAGCTGTATCTATGAAAAAAATTCTCGAGTTAATTCACGCCAAAAAATATATGTCTTTTGATAATTTAATGCATCAATTTTGTACTGTTTAAGGAAATAAAATTGGAACATCGGCTTCTTAATTCAGAGTTAAAATTTAGAGCAGTTTATTTAAAAATGTCTTGTTTATTATCTTTCTTTCTGTTTTCAGATTCAGTGGAAAGTAAAACTGTTTTTTCTGAAACTCAGCGAGTCATTTCCTTGGATGAAAATGTCGACAATCTCTTCTTGCTGATGCCTTGAAGAAATTCCTGTTACCGTCTGAAAATAATTATTCATTTCAGAAAATGTCATCGACTACAGGCGAAAATTCCTCCTCCAGTCAACAGCACTTTGTTCCTCGAAATGGGGATAAGGGAAAACATTCCTCCACTGATAAACGAGAAAAAGTTTATATCTGTGATGTATGTTCAAAAACATTTTCTAAGAACTGTGAACTAAGAAGGCATCTCTTGACTCATACAGGAGAAAAACCTTTTGATTGTGAAATATGTTATAAAGGATTTTCTCAAAAGGTTCATCTAAAAACCCATCTCTTGACACATACAGGTGGAAAACCTTTTGCTTGTGAAGTATGTTCCAAAGGATTTTCTGTCAATAGTAGTCTAAGAACGCATCGCTTGACTCATACAGGTGAAAAAACTTTTGTTTGTGAAATATGTTCCAAAGGATTTTCTGACAATAGTAGTCTAAGAAAGCATCGCTTGACTCATACAGGTGAAAAACCTTTTGCTTGTGAAATATGTTCCAAGGGATTTTCTGACAATAGTAATCTAAGAAAGCATCGCTTTACTCATACAGGTAAAAAACCTTTCATTTGTGAAACATGTTCCAGAGGATTCTCAAGGAATAGTAATCTAAGAACCCATCTCTTGACTCATACAGGAGAAAAACCTTTTGCTTGTGAAATATGTTCCAAGGGATTTTCTGACAATAGTAATCTAAGAAAGCATCGCTTTACTCATACAGGTAAAAAACCTTTCATTTGTGAAACATGTTCCAGAGGATTCTCAAGGAATAGTAATCTAAGAAAGCATCTATTGACACATACAGGTGGAAAACCTTTTGCTTGTGAAGTGTGTTCCAAGGGATTTTCTGACAATAGTAATCTAAGAAAGCATTTCTTGACTCATACAAAGTAAAATCTTTGTGTTTCTGGTTCTGAGAGGATTTTGTAGACATTGTCAAGTAGAAAGACATCTCATGATTGATACAGGAGAAAATGTTTGTTTGTGCAATATGTTTTCCAAAGGATTATTTGATAACCATTACTAAAAATAACATTTTTCTCTTAAATAGATACCTCTAAAAAAATCTCTTGTATTTTTGTTGTTGTTGTTGTTAAAATTGAGTATGAACCTTGTATGTGTCATTGCTTTTACTGTTACTACATCTATTTTGTTTTAGCACTTAGTAATGAAATAAAAATTGTAAAATTTTTCCATAATTGTCGCAGTTGTCATTTTTTGAAAAAAGCAAATAACTTCAGACCTGTTCATTAGTTTTCAGTAAAACTTTTTGATACTTTTAATTTTTGTTATTTTACTGTAAAATAATTTTCCTCTAAAATCAAAAAAAATAATCCCACCAGAAAAGGATAAATTGTACCTCAATATTTTACGTGATAAGAATAGCTTTATTGATGTAACACTTTTTTGAAATATAACGGAATTTCGCTAAAAGTAATTTTTGTGACAAGAAATTTTTTTTATTTTTTTGTTAAATTTTCTTAAAAAAATACTTGAAAAGATTTAGATGAAGCATGTCTCATTATCACATGTTCTTTGAACCCAACATAAGCTGAATATTTTTTAAAATTAGTTAAGTAATTAATTGAATATTTATATTTGGCATGTTTAGTCAACTTATTAGTTATAGTTTTATAAGTTAATCTGGCATGCACTTTATTTCTAAGGTCTTGTTTCTTTTGCTTCTTGTTTGTGACCTGCATCAACAAATACAAAATTTCTTTATGATGTGGCAATATTTCCTCCTAACAGCTCTATAATAATTGTGTAATTATGTGCCTGTCATCAGTAATTCCAGGTACACTTTATATTTTTTATATATCAAGCAGCCATTTTGGTACTGTAGCAAAGTGCATTTGATATATCACCAAATACTGTTCTATCAGTATCATTTCATTTATATTATAATAGCCCAAGTCACATGACTTTCATATATGTCTTCGCTTTTTATATGCAAAGAATCCTTTTCATTAAGCAGGCAAAATTATTTTTTAAATAAAACTACATAAATTTACCCGTGATCGTAGAGAATTCTTGGTCTTTTATGATAGTCAGACACAAATCTCACCAGTAGCATTTTTTACTCACAAATTAGCATTTTTTATTTTCTCCATGGTAATTTATTACGACCTTTGCCCCCACTTTTGTCATAAGTAATTTTCTTTATTCTTTATCTTAGTGTCTTATTTATTTGTTTTTCATTTTATATTTTCATTTATGATCTTATTTATATATTTTTTATCTATCCTTTTATTTTTCACTTTTTTGTGTTATTCATATTTTATTTTTCTGTACTTGTATATTGTTTATTTTCTTGTCGTTATTATGTATACTGCTCAATTAAACCGGTTTACTAAACTTAGACGCAAACGTATTAAATTTCTCAATCACTTAAATTTTCTTCAAAATTGCAAGAAAAATAATGTTATCCCCAATTTTATTCAACTTAAGTGTTCTGTCAATAGTTCTTTCAGAATTTCTAAAGCTATGTTTCGTTCACACCTTATAGTTTTAAGAGCTTGCATTCAGGATGTTCGGCATACTCTCTCCAAAATTGAAGAAGAACTTTATGATCTGCATTTGTTTCTCAGTAAAAATCTTGATAATTTTTGTAATATTGAAAACAAATTTTGGCCTTCTCTGCTTTCTTTCAAATCTGCTCATCAAAATAAACTTGATAAAAAGTTTTCTTTATTATGTAATAAGAATTCCAAGTATCAATTTTTGAATAAGGATCTTTCTAATGAAAACAATATTGTAAATTTATCTTCTCATACATTAACTCCTGAGCAAAAAAGCATTTTAGATCTTGGTTTAAATTTTTCTCAATCTTGCAAACCTTCTCTCACCAAATTGATTGCTCCTATTGAGTCTTCCTTTAAACATAGTAAAGTTTCTCCTTTTCAAAAAGAAACCCTTCGTCACATTCTTGCTGATACAATTTCTTCTAATGTTTCTAAACATAAACCTAATCTCTCACGTCCTCAACATATTGCTCTGAATGAGCTTAAGTCCAATGATAATCTTATTATTACTAAAGCTGATAAGGGGGGTCAAATTGTTCTTATGGATAAAAATGATTATTCTGATAAAGTTCATGCTCTCTTATCTGAAGGTCCTTATATTGAAGTTAAAAAAGATCCCACTAATTCGCATCTTGCCACTCTCACTAAAGCTGTTAAGAATTCTATTGTTCTAAATGACAACACTAAACATTGTGTTATTCCTTCTGCACCTATTTGTGCTCGTTTTTATGCTTTACCCAAAGTTCACAAAACCAATATTCCCTTAAGACCTATTGTCTCTAATATTGGTACTGTTACTTATCCTCTTGCCAAATTTTTAGCGTCCATATTCTCGCCTTTATGCATTGCTAATTCTCATACTGTAAAAAATTCTTATGATTTCGTTAGTAAATTAAAAAGTATTAATCCATCGAATTGTTCTATGCTTTCTCTTGATGTCAAATCTTTATTTACTAATGTCCCGATTGAAGGCGCTCTTTCTTGCTTGGAAAAAAGATTACGTGAATTTCATTTCTCGGATATTGAGGTCAAAGATTATGTTAATTTAACTAAAATTTGCTGACTCTTACTACTTTTCAATTCGATAATAAATTTTTCAAACAGTTAGAAGGCTTAAGTATGGGTAATCCTTTATCTCCCATTCTTTGTGATATTTATATGCATTACTTTAAAGATAAATTATTAAATCTGGTCAATTTTAAATGTTGGATACGTTATGTTGATGATACTTTCGTCCTTTTGGATAATTCATTTGATATTTCTACAATTCTTCAAACTGTCAATTCTATTGATCCTCATATTCAGTTTACTTTTGAGTTAGAGAATTGTAATAAACTCCCTTTCCTTGATGTTTTAGTTACCAAATGTGATTCTTCTTTCAAAACTTGTGTTTATAGAAAACCTTTTTCTGTCTCTAATCCACCCCATGCTCTCTCAAATCATCTTGTCAATCAAAAGATCGGTGTTTTTTATACTTATGTTTATCGTGCTCTCAAAATTTGTTCCGATTTTGCATCTCTTAAGAATGAACTCAATTACTTAAAATCTGTTGCTGTAAAACGTGGATTCAATCCTTCTATCATTAATACTGCTGTGAGCAAATTCAATAGACCCCCTAACAATTCCACTCTTTCTACTATTGATAAAAGTAAACCTGATAATTTGATCGTCCTCCCTTTTTATCCTCCTTTAAGTTTTAAATTAGCTAAAGTTTTAAGACGTTTCAATTTTAATGTTATCTTTAAACCAGTCAAAAAATTAAAATTTCCTTCTATGAAATGTCCTGTCCCTGACCTCCAAAAATGGGGTATTTATAATGTTCCTTGTAATGGCTGTGATTTATCGTATATTGGTCAAACTAAAAGAAATCTCGAAAAACGCCTAAAAGAACACTCTCGGTATGTCATTAATCAAGATATTACTAAATCTTCTGTTGCTAAACACTCTTGGGATTCCGGCCATAGTTTCAATTTTCAAACTGCTAAAATTATTTTTAATACCAATTGTTCCTCTGAATTAGACTTTCTTGAAAATTTGGCTATTTATATTAATCGTGATATTATTGTTAATGATAAATCTGATTCTAAAACCCTCTCCGTTGCCTGGAAGAATCTTTTCAGCACTGCTTCATAATTAAGTTTATTTTTTAATTATTATTATTATTATTTTATATGTATTATGTATACTATTTTTCAGGTTTATTCATGTGTGTTTACAATTGTAAACTATTTTTTATTTTTATGTATTTTTATTTTAATTTTTTTAATTACTAATTTATATACTTTTGCGTACATTTTATTTCATTTTAATCTCTCCTTTTAGTTAATTTTTAATTTACCCCGCTTTTTTTCCCATTTCCCTTCCTCCCCTTCTTCCTTTCGTCTCCTTCATTGTCTATCTAGTTTTGTTTATGCTCTTCCGTGATTGGCTGTTGCCTTCTTCTTTCCTATTGGCTGTTCCTTCTGCTTGCTCCCTCTCCCTCCCGCTTCCCCTTCAGTCGTGCCGCTACATTCATTGTGGACGCACGTCTTTTTTGCGCCTGACGAAGAAAGACTAAGTTTTTTCGAAAGGCCTTGCGCAGTTAACTTATTTTATGGTGTTTAAAGAAGTTTTTTTCATTTCAAACATATATTTAGTTCCAAAAAAGCTGACATTCAAAGTTTCATACCTATATAAGTTTTTGACAAGAAAAAAAATAAGTTTCTAACTATAAATTGATATTAATGGGGTAGATTCATTAAACGAAAAAAAAAGTCAATACTTTCGTTCCAAAATTTTTTCGAATGTTTTGCTTAAAGGCCTCCAAATTAGAACATTCTATAACAGATTACACAGCAATTAGTTATCTATGACAAAGAAAACAAGTTGCTGGAACCTATTACCTACTCAAAAATGGAACTGTACAACCTGTTAATCATAAGTAACTCTGTTTCCAATCTGTAATAACCAAGCAATGTAACAAAATTAATAGAATCAGTATTAACAATTTAATAAGCATAATTTGTTTAATTACCAAATTTCAAAGATAAAAAAAGGGCGCTTTCTTCACAAAAACCAGACTGCCTTTCAATACAAAAAAATTATTATTACTATTATTATTTTTTGAAATACAAAAATGCATAGTGATAATTAAATTCATTTTAAATAACATTTAAAATCAAAAATATATACAACAGTACAATTTTAATTTCTTCCTCTCTCCCTCTTCTCACAGCATACAAAGTTCAAAATCATTAAAATTATTTAAGAATATTTGCTTTATTTGTGTCTTCCTTGTAGCAATAAATAAGTATCCAACCATTTCAGTTTTTAAAACTCTATTTATAATAAAACTCTTCTGTCTTAATTTTTCATCTCAATCAAAAAATCTTCTTAATTAGGTATCCTCTTTCTTCAGAATGGATATTTCATTTTCATCCTCCAAAAACACAAAGAAATTTAGAATTTTGAAAACACTTATTAAAAAAAAATACACTCTTTATTTTTCTCCAGTAAAAATAAATAGACAGTCTGCAACTTAAATTATCTCTTTAACATTAAAATTCACGAGTCTCTTTCACACACACATCCTAAATTAAGAATCTCAAAAACTTTATTTTAAAACACTCTGTTCCTTTCAGGTAAGAATAAAGGAATAAACAGCTGAAAATTACCCTCCTTTCTCCCTAACTTTCACTTGCCCTTCTATCCTTCCACACAGAACACAGTTTAAAATTTTTAATGTTAATTTTCTAAAAAAAAACATTCTCTATTTCTTAGTTTGTAGTAAAATGACTTATCTAAAATCCTCATCGAGATTCAAATTTTTGCTTTACTCTTTCTAAACTAAGAAGCAGGACAGGATTGTTAAGAATGTGTGGTAAAAGCAATAATTTTCCTCTAATTTGCAGTTTTGTCATTCTAATATCTGGATCACGTGTACAGGGTTACTACAAAAAAATTATTCACTTTAAAAATCTTATTTATTCAAACGCATTATACTTACAAATATGATTGATATATGAAAAAACTGCAAATTATCAAAGTTTTATGCTCATTCTACGAATGTTTTATGTGTGCTCCCTTGGTCACGCGACACATCCAGGTGGTAATTAAATTCTATCTGCACATTTTGTAGTGTGATAAGAGTCACTTCTTTTTCGTACAGTCTTCTGAAAGTACGTTGCTCTGGTATGACAGACAAATATTTCTCACCCTCTAAGACGCATAAACTCCTTTCTCGCTTAACCTCCATTTCTCGAGAAACTGAACCACCGACTTCTCATATAACTAGACTCAGAAATTGCAACCTTTTCTTGAAGCATTCACCCACTTTTCCACCATCACGTGATGGTGGGGAAAATGCGCGTCAAACCAGTTTCTCCCGCCGATCCCACCTGCCACCATGATCTACATCGATTGCGTAACGTTTATTTTGTTATGAGAATGAAAGCAAAAAATTGCCAAGAGATCGCCACCAAAAAAGACACCCTTTTGGCAATGAAATCTCGGATGTGGTGCTTCAAGAATTCGCGAAGACAACAAAGGGATCTCTTATCAAGTCATTCCTGATCTAAGGACTGAACACTAGGGTGGAGCGAAAAAAATTATTTTTTAAAAATCAAAAACGGGTAGGTGCCAAAAGTTGCCTTTATACTAGTACATCAACTGCGTGAAATTTTACCGCTGAAAAAAAATGGCTTGAGTCTGCGCTTTTGCTCCAAAAATCGAAATTTTGGGTAAAATTTGTCATTTTTTGACATTTTTTCAAAAAAATAAAAAAAATCCCACAGAGCTGGTTATTATTTAAAAGTGTTACTTAAACCTTTATATTTATCTGCTTAACATATTTAAACTATAAAACAATATCTGTAGTCTGTATAATTGGAGCAAATCTAACAACTTTTGGTAAAAACCAGCGTTACTTCTCTATTGGAGCATACAACGAAATGTTGTTTGGAATGTATTTCGTACCTATCTGCTTTCAAAACTATTCTGTATATAACTCGTAGATGTGGCTGCATTTCATATCTCACCCGCACAGCCACCCACCAATCTAGGCCCAGTGTTTTATTTTTGCATTGAATTGTTATTTTTTTCCCAAAAAAGGGAATAAGTTTTCTGTGTATCAAAGTAGTTTACCTCTTCTTTGTTTCAACTGACATTGGATGCTACTGGTGTGAACTGCTGCACGTATATTTTTATACCTTGTATAACAGAAGAGGAAGCTGATTAATATATTAGGTATGTTCTTAATTGAACCTATTCAGCAATCTATTATCTTCATTAAATTTTCATACAATGATTGCATTATGATTGGGAGTTCTGTTACCACAACATTTTTTTTTCAATCAATTACATTATATATATAATGATATGCCTAAAAATTGATTGTTTGAATTCAATTTATAGTATGTCATCATTTACTGTACCTATTACATTGAATATATTTAGAGAAGCTAGCTGTTTAATATTATGAGGATCGTCACAGAGGATTGCAAACAAAATTTGCGTGTAAAGCAACAATATTTCGAAAGAAGTTTTAGTATTTGTTTTATGTCGTTTCATGTATTGTTTCGTAGCCGAGTAATTTCTAATAAGTTTTTAGACCTATTCTTTAGATGTGTATTACATTTGGTATAAAACATCCCGCGGGATAAACTTTGATTATATATTTTGTGAGTGAATCTATGGACTCTGATTGGCAATCTGTGCTTATATAAAGCGAAAAATTTTATTCGCTTTATGGGCTGTTTTTTTTGTGTGCAAGATGTTTTCTAAATTTCTATTCCCTTTTTTTTCTCAGAAATAACTTTCCCTATGAATTAGCTTTGCAATCTTCGACAGAAATTTCTAGTCTGTTCTGAGTATCTTTTACTTAATTTGAGAAAAAAAAATTGAAAATTATTATCTATTTTATAAAAAATTGCAATAGGAAGTGAATAGTACGTAGACAAAGATTTTCTTATTGATCCAATGAATCCATGTAGATTATAACGTTTTACATAGACTTCTCTAATAACTGACGCAGAAGAAATTCACTGGAGTTGAAGTAGCATATTATCCATTATTATACACAATTCTAAGTTTACCCAATGCAAAATGGTTCACAGCTACAAATAGAATTCTCCTAAATTTAAATGAGTACTTATAGTCGATTAGAGTCTGTACATTCTCTCAAAAAATACTATGCATTATACGATTATGCCCAGGACAGTTCACCATCAAATATTGTTCACTTATAAAATGGGGATCTAAAAGTTAATGGGAAATTACCTAGTTACGAAAACACTTTGAAAAAGGCATAAAACTAATGAAAAAAGTTATTTACAACAACGATTGCTCTGCACGTGCAGGACAAATTCCCATTGCAATTCTCTCTGACGATCACCAGAAATCACATTAAACAACTCGCTTCTCAACATATAAAAAATGCAAAAGCAGAATAAATGATAGCATACTTATAGATGAAATACCTGAAATCATCTTTGAAGCAGGTCACTACGTAAAAAAATATAATTGACTGAGAAAATGTTGTGGTAATAGAACTTCCAATCACTTTCATCAACTGGATGTAAGTTTGATAAAGATAATAGATGGACGAATAGATCCCCTTAATAATATTCCCGTACATTACTCAGCTTGTCATTTTTTTGTATAAGCTGTAAAATATACATTAAGATAGTCACAACAGCATGTGGATACAAAGAACAGATAAACTAGGTGGATGCATCGAAAACATGCCAAATTTTGATAAAGAAAATCACAAATCAATATATAAATAAAACACTGTATTAAGATGATCGAATAGTTGGGACGGATGGTATATGAAATATAGCCACCTCCACGATCTATGTCCAAGGTAGTTTTGAAGAGAAGAGCTGTATTAAAAACAACAATTCATTGTATGTCCCAATAGAGTGGTAATGCCGTTTTCTTACCAAAAGTTGTCTGTTTTGCTCCAGCTATACGGAATAAAGATATTTTTCTATAGTTTAAATATGTTAAGAAGATAAATATAAAGGTTTAAGTAACACTTTTAAATAATAACCAGCTTTGTAGAATTTTTTTTATTTTTTTTGAAAAAATGTCAAAAAATGACAAATTTTACCCAAAATTTCGATTTTTGGAGCAAAAGCGCAGACTCAAGCCATTTTTTTTCAGCGGTAAAATTTCACACAGTTGATGTACTAGTATAAAGGCAACTTTTGGCACCTACCCGTTTTTGATTTTTAAAAAATAATTTTTTTCGCTCCACCCTACTGAACACGTTACGGATACTGAAGTAATGTTGCCATGTTACCTGGTTTATAAAACTTGAACTACTGCTGCCACATTACCTGGTGTACAGAACTAGTACTGTCACCCCACCTGATGTACAAATTTGGATATTTTGTTGTTATTTTCACACTTCAATGATATTTGTAAATATAATACTTTTGAAAAATCAGGATTTGAAAGTGAGTTATTCTTTTATAATAAACTTCTAAATTTTAAAATATTTTTCCCACACCTCTTTTTATAGAATATATTATCAAGGGTGAGAATAAACAAATAACACAAGATTAAAATCTTTTTGCCCCTTACCCCCTTCATGACTAGAAATTTCACCCATTTTTCTGGAGATGGAGAATGAAAATTTAATGAGAACATTGTATCATTATTTATTTGTTGTTGTTACAAAATAACAATACAGTATAAAAATCTTTAAAAAATAGTTTTAAAATTTGTATGTACGAAAAACAGAATTTTTTTGGATGGGGGGAGGTGGGGATAAGTAACTTAAAAGATCATTTTAATATTGAAACAAGACAGTTGCAAACAAAGAAAAGAAAAAAGTTTTAAAACCATGTTTACTGAGAGTAGGAGAGAAAAAGAACTTTTGGGAGCAGGTTGGCGGAGGAAATATAGATTATCAATCAAATATCGTTACAACAAATTCCCAAATATAGCTGAAAAAATAAAGAATTTTTAAATTAAAAAAAATATGAAATTTGTTGGTAGAAGATGATATGAGGGAAAGGCAACGGGAAACAACAGACTAGCAGAGATTTTGACAATACGAAATAATTTTGGTGAAGATATTTACTTATTCTTACATATATACATATACATTGTTACAAACCTATGCTTATTTATTTCAAATTATTATTTATTTATAAAATTAGTCAGACAATAAATACTTAAAAAAAAGATGTTATAAACATTTGGATTTAAGAACAAAAATATTGCACAATTCACCTTGTTTACTAATTTAAGAACTTAAAAATACATCTAACTGTACTTAAAAGGTTTTACTTACCAATATTACTTAAAAGGTGCATAAAATATATAAACTTCTAAAAATACATTTAAACATAGCTGCCAACATCTTCCGCTTTTTTGGCCCGGAAAAATTTTATAGTAAATTTTAACATTTCAAATCGGTGTTAGCTGCCGATTAAAAAAGGTAAAAGTTTTTTTTTAATTTTTCCTGTCCAAAAAATCAGAAGAGTTGGCAGCTATGCATTTAAAGTACTTTTAAAAAGTTCAGAACGTTTTTGACCGTCGTTTACGCGGTCCTCATCAGTGAGAAAAACTCTAATGACAGTTGTTGCTGCTTGGCTTTCACAGGCTTCATCCGGAACAGTCCATTTTATACCGAGGGGGAGGAGAGGGAACGGAGTATAAGAAAAGAAATAGAATAAAAACTATTGAAAATATTTCCAAAATACAGATTTAACTATCATAAATAAAATTTCTTCATATTGCGTGAATGTCATAGAAAAGTGCATCATTACATTCTATTTCTTTATTAGATATTGTTTCGATGGATTCTCTTATGATAGCTTCAAGTCAGGATGGAGCGCCTGTGAACGCCAAGCAGCAACAACTGTCATTAGAGCTTTTCTCACTGATGAGGACCGAGTAAGGGACGAACGAAAATGTTCAGAACTTTTTAAAAGTACTTTAAATATATTTTTAAGTGTTTATATGTTTTATGCATCTTTAAGTAATATATACACAGTTACATATATTTCTATGTTTTTTAGGGAGTTATAAACATTAAACAACATGTGTTTGTTATAAAACGGAACAAAGAAGTTGAAGCAATTTCAAGGGGTAATGAATAGATAGATATTGTTAAAATATTTGTTAACAGATTAAAAAAAATGATTTTTAATTTTGTGTGCTAAATAATGGAGTATTTTAGGCGGAGAATTCAGATAATTCTATTTTTTATGCAGAGATCAGGTTAAAAGCTGGATTATCATCCCTGTATTAACCTTCTTTTCTTCTTCACTAAAGATAAAATGGATTTTTTAATAATTTTTCTAAATCTCGAACTCCTCTTCTCCTCTAACAAATAAAACTTTTTTTGATTTTGAAAAAAAAGGATTACAATTGACAATATACGAAATATAAACATAATAAATACTTTGTACCCCCTATTCTACAGAAAACATGTTTCAGAAAAACTCGGAAATTCACACTAATTTACTTCAATAATTTCTTCAAATAATGCAAAGCAAAACCCCAGATGATTTTCCACACAGACCATATTATAACATGGTCAAATATAAAGTCATATTTTCATATGTCAAAATACCTGTAGAAACTTTCCAACTTATTTTCATCTTAGATTTAAGGGTACTGGTCACTCAGCTTCCGAATTTCCATCCGTAATGTTAAGTCTATGGGAAATATGTATTCTAATATAAGTATAGTGTATGTAGACTTAAAGTCAATCAGGTTAACTTTGATCTAGCAGAGTGACTTTGGAGCAAGAATGAAAAAAGATTAAATCTGCTACATCACTTGAGTTGACGGTGAAATTTTGGTCTAAAAATATACAGTGTCTCACAAAAGTGATGGGACATTTGTGCTTTATAAAAAGAAACTGCAATAAAATAAATAAACAAACATGTGCAAAAATTTTTTGGGTGTGTTTCATATTTAAAGTTAGTAACAATCATTACATAACATACATTTTGTCAAAATATTAAAATATTAATTTAGTAAAAATACAATTGTTCAGAGCGGAGCAAAAAATGGCTCACATAAGTGATGGGACACTTAATTTTCCATCAAATATTTATCCAAAAATTTTACTTTTAAAAGGTTTTAATATTTTGTTGGATTTCCTTTTACTTTTAAAACATGATTTAATCTTTTTGGGATGGATTCGAGTAATTTTTTTGTGATTTCTGGAGTGATTTTACCCCATTCTTCTGGAAGCACCGATTTTAGTTGTTGTTTTGAAGAAATGGTGTGTTTGCGAATTCTTGATTCCAATTCTTGCCAAATATTCTCTATGGGATTTAAGTCTGGAGATTGTGGTGGTGTTTTTATTATTTCAGGACAGTTATATATCAGCCAGAGTCTAACGTTCAGAGCAGTGTGCTTGGGGTCATTGTCCTGGTAGAATTTAAAATCGTTGTGAAGGTTCAATTTTCGTGCTGAAGATTTCGAATTTTGCTTTAAAATATCAATATACTTGTACTGATCCATTATACTGTCAATAAAAACAAGATTACCAACTCCAGCGGACGACATACACCCCCATACCATAACTCCTCCTCCACCATGTTTTACTGTTGGTATCAAGTTCTGTTTGCGGAATTCTCCCCTGGGTTTTCTCCACACCAAGATTCTACCGTCAGAACCAAATATATTAAATTTACTCTCATCAGCAAATATAACTTTATTCCAGTAATCAGAATTCTTATTTATGTTGGATTTTGCGAAAGCTAGTCTGAGTTTTCTATTCTTTTCACTTACGAAGAATTTTTTCCTGGCTACTCTACCGTGATTTACAGCAGATCGAATTACCCTTCTAATAGTCTCAGGATTAACAATTATTCCATATAATGCTTGTAAATCAGCAGCAACTTTTGAAGCACTATTTCTTGGATTTTTTTTTTTTTTAATATTTCGAACGATAATTCGCTTTAGCCCATTGGATAGCTTTGATGGTCTGCCAGGTCTTCTTTTATCCTGAATCATATGATTCTTTTTATATCGTTTAATGATATTGAAAACTGTTGAACGACTCAAGTTAACTGTTTATGCAGTTTTTCTAATAGATTTTCCACGTTCAATATGCAAATTAATAACTAATTTTCGAATTTTTGCGAAGTTTCTTTTCGTTTAGCATTCATGGCTACACAGAGCTAAAAAACACAAAAATTCCAAAACAAACTGGAGAGAAATACTGCAGACGATTTTATAAATTATTGCCAATTGCTTTTAAGTAAAAATAAAACCCCCAAAAATATTTTTATTGCTTATTTCAGACGATTTTTGTTGCATATATAATGGTGTACCATCACTTATGTGAGCTATTTTTGCTCCGTCCTAAACATTTGTATTTTTATTAAATTAATATTTTAATATTTTGACAAAATGTATGTTATGTAATAATCTTTACTAAATTTAAGTATGAAACATACCCACAAAAAAATGTGTACATGTTTTTTTTTAAATTTATTTGATTAGTTTCCTTTTGTAAAGCACAAGTGTCCCATCACTTATGTGAGACACTGTAGATAGATGCACTAGTGTGAGTTTGGCAGCTCACTGGAAATAATTCTTTAAGGTTCACCGTGACAGAATGGATGAAAGTTTTCGTAAAAGTGGAGCAAAGTTATCCTGATTGACAGTACATAATTCATTTTCAATAACGAATGTGGCATAATAAACCTATCTTAAAGCAATTACATGGTAATCTGTGTAATTCGAAAGAGTTAACTTACAATCAGATGGGCATGAGCTATATCGAAATCATATTTTTTCAATATCATGGAAAGTATTTGAGATTGAATTGGCTAACGTAAGCAAATATTTTATGTTGTTTATTTTCCAATATTTATTGACATTTAAAAACAATACCAGACTGCCATTCCTTTGGGAAATAACAGTCAGAATAGAGGGTCTTGAAATGAAGGAACTTAAACGATTACTTAAGCTATCAGTAATGACATGACAATTAAATAAGGATACATTCTTTTAATAGAATCCTGATGAGAAAAGGATAGTTTAAAAACAATTTTACGAAACATTCATCTGAAATGTCATCAGACTATTAATATCTTCAAAAATAACAATCAGTGTTTCAAACAGACAAAAGTTTCAGGACGACATACCCTTCCGAAACTAACGTTTTGATTTTAAACTTGAATATTTATAAGAATATCAATTTTAACATCAAAAATCTTTATTGGGCGGAATTAGGTTTAACAATTTTTTTAAACTTAAATACTATGAATCATTAAAAAATTTTACAGAAAGTGAAAAATAGACAGATTTTTAATATTTTTCAGATAATATGAAGCAAGATAAAAATGTGTTTGCCAAGGCTCATGGTATAGCTCTTGATTTACTGGTTTAAAGAGGAAAATTTTCCTTGACCACTCTTCTTTTTTACACACTGATAAATGGAAAGAAATATAGATATTCTTTTATTTTTGAATATTCTAGGGATAGTTAGTAATTAACACATTTTAGGAGGAAAATATAGCACTTGGATAGCTTTTTTGGAATTTATGTTTGTAATTTCTCATAACAGTTTTCTCGCCATTATAAATAAAACGATGCTTCTTCGAACCAATCATTTGAAAGAATATCTTGACACAAATCTCACACAAAAGGTTTCTCTCTAACATGAATTAAAAGATTTTGTTTAAAGCATACACCTGAGAAAATTTCTTGTTAAATATCTCACACTCAAAAGGTTTGTTACATGTGTGAATTAAGAGATTTATGGTAAATCACTCTACTGAAAAAAATTCTTGTCAAATATCTCACACACAGGTTTGTTACCATTATGAATTATCAAAACCTATCTTAAATCATTCTTTTGAAAGAATTTATTGTTTCACATCTCACGTACAAGTAGTTTCTTACCAGTGTGATTTAAGAGATGCCTAGTTAAATCCCTCTTTTTAGTAAAATTATCGTTGCATATGTCACACACGAAAGTTTTCTTACTACTGTGAATTAACAGATGTCTGCTTAAATCGCCTTTTCGAAAGAATTTCTAATTGCATATGTTACATACAAAAAGTTTCTCACCAGTATGGCTTAACAGATGCCAGCTTAAACCACTCTTTTGAGAAAATTTCTTGTTGCATATCTCACATACAAAAGGTTTCTCACCAGTATGAATTAATAGATGCTTCCTTAAATCACCTTTTCGAGAGGATTTCTTGTTGCATATCTCGCATACAAAGGGTTTTTCACCAGTATGAGTTAACAGATGCTTCTTTAAATCATCCTTTCGAACGAATTTATTGTTACATATATCACATATGAAAGGTTTCTCACCAGTATGGATTAACAGATGCCTGCTTAAATCGCCTTTTCGAGAGAATTTCTTGTTGCATACCTCACATACAAAAGGTTTCTCACCAGTATGACTTAACAGATGGCTGCTAAAAAGGCCCTTTTGAGAAAATTTCTTATTGCAGATAACACATGCAAACGGTTTCTCATCAGTATGAGTAAACAGATGGCCGCTTAAATGACTCTTTTGACAGAATTTTTTGTTGCATATCTCACATACAAAAGGTTTCTCACCAGTATGACTTAACAGATGGCTGCTTAAATAGCACTTGCGTGAGAATTCTTTGTTGCATACCTCACACAAAAAAGACTGCTTTGGGAGAAATTCTTGCATAGCTCATAAATAAAAGATTTTCCTGGCTATGAATTAGAAGCTGCTTTTTCAAAAAGCTCAGATAAAAATATTTTCCTGCATTTGTTTCACAAATTGAAGATATTTTGAATGTTATCTGTTACATTAATTGTTTAATGCATCTGCAATAAAAAAAAATGAATTAATATCAGTTTTTACTTTTCATTAAAAAACAAACAAAAACTTATCACGAAAATTTAAAATCAATGTAGAAGATACTATTATTTTCAACACAATCTAACTGATTGGTAAAGTAATCATACGAATTGAATAAATTCCAACTAAACGAAAAATTGCCCAGGCCGGGAATCGAAGCCAGATACTAGGCTTACAAGGCCAATGCTTTACCTGTTAAGCTACGGGGCAACAGCCGGCTGGGATTTTTTGCTCAGATAACCTTATTGGTTATAGCATCTGGTCTGTCATTTAGACAGTTCAACAGAATAGACCGCAGGTAATGGATCTCCATATGACGATGGGTACGTAGATATACTATTATTTTCAACACAATCTAACTTATTGGTAAAGTAATCATACGAATTGAATAAATTCCAACTAAGCGAAAAATTGCCCAGGCCGGGAATCGAAGCCAGATACTTGGCTTACAAGGCCAATGCTTTACCTGTTAAGCTACGGGGGGACAGCCGGCTGGGATTTTTCGCTCAGATAACCTTATTGGTCATAGCATCTGGTCTGTCATTTAGATAGGTCAACAGAATAGACCGCAGGTAATGGGCCTCCATATGACGATGGGTACGTAGATATTCTATTATTTTTAACACAATCTAACTGATTGGTAAAGTAATCATACGAATTGAATAAATTCCATCTAAGCGAAAAATTGCCCAGGCTGGGAATCGAAGCCAGATACTTGGCTTACAAGGCCAATGCTTTACCTGTTAAGCTACGGGGGGACAGCCGGCTGGGATTTTTCGCTCAGATAACCTTATTGGTCATAGCATCTGGTCTGTCATTTAGACAGGTCAACAGAATAGACCGCAGGTAATGGGCCTCCATATGACGATGGGTACGTAGATATACTATTATTTTCAACACAATCTAACAGATTGGTAAAGTAATCATACGAATTGAATAAATTCCAACTAAGCGAAAAATTGCCCAGGCCGGGAATCGAAGCCAGATACTTGGCTTACAAGGCCAATGCTTTACCTGTTAAGCTACGGGGCGACATCCGGCTGGGATTTTTCGCTGAGATAACCTTATTGGTCATAGCATCTGGTCTGTCATTTAGACAGTTCGACAGAATTTTTCGCTTAGTTGGCAGGCACTTACAGGCACACTTGCAGGCACTCTGACTCTACATTCAACTTTTGAGTATGGGCTCAATTTTTTAAATCATAGTGTTTGTAAAGTTTTTGATAAATCATAATGTAACTTCATTGTATTACTAGCTACAATTATGGAGTAAAATCTAATTAACTTTATACATGCTATTATTTTAAATTAAGAAGTAAAATAGATATACTTAAATTCTTAAAGTTACTCAAAATACTTCTATTACCCATATGCACACAATCAGCCCTTTCAAGATGTGATTGCAAAAAGCTGAAAAAATCCCATTTTACACTTCCATTAAAAGAAATGTAACCAATTATATATTTAAGATATTGTGTTTAAATAAGATCTTTTGTTCGTTTCTTTGGTATTCTGAAACTCTTCCATTTGAGACAGAATTATGTTAGAGAAAGACTCCGCTTTTACAGGTTTTACTGTGTTTATAAGCACCTGGTAAAATGGAACTGCTAGTAAGTGATGAAAAATCACTTTGAGACAGGTTTTCAGCAAATTTAATTGTATGGCAATCCATAGCAGAACCATGTAATGCTTCTGTTTTAAGGCAGGTTTCTGATAAAGATAATTATCATTTTGACATGTTTTACTATCAGAGAGACTGGTACACAGTGGACCACTTTTGCAGTTTACATTTTTCTTTTCTCTTTAATGAAAGGTCCATTCTGCCTAAAAATATTTTTTGACATTCTTTTGGCCGTTTTACATACCTCAATTTTTTTCAGAACATAATAGTTTCAAATACCTTTTTTTAAAGAAATATTTTTGTACGTTCATAAAGTGTACCAGTGTGCCTTAGGAGCGGGGTACACTAGTCCACCCACTGGGGCACATGGTCCTCTATCAAGTGTTATTTGAAACGCAATATAAATTTATTTTTTATTTATTTATATCCTGTTTATTCCCACCTATTTCGCCAAAATAATAACATCATCATAATAATAGAAATTGTTCAAACAAAACAGAAAAATTATCAAAAGGAGTATTGTATTTTTTAAAATAACAACAGATAGATACAGGAACAATTAAAAATAAGTTGAAGTTATAAAATAAAATAAAGTCATCAACACGAAAATTTGAAAATAAAACTCCCAAAATACCTATGACCCCAAAAATTTTATGAAATTATTTCGGACTGAGGGTGATTTTACAATAACAGTAATACAAGCAACAAATTATTAACCATAAAGTTTTGATCTCAAGATTGTTTTATGTTACACCTAAAATAATTAATAAAATTTCAGAACCTGCTAGAAATTGTTTTAGTTATAACCGGTTACAGTCAAAAGAATACTTGCATTGTTTTAAAAGCAGTAAATATAAGCAAAAATATTTTTTACTAAGATAGATAGAAATTTTTCTTCGTTTACTTTATTTTACAGTTAAATAATTGCTTTAAAACACTATCTATTTGTAGTGAATAAGTAATTATTAAATATTTTGAAAATTCTGCATTACAGTAAAAGATTGTGTTCACTGTGCTCCATGTTGAAGTTCTATACATTCTCATAAAAATGTTTTTTAAAGCTTTCTTTTAGCATATCAAATTTAATATAAAGATGCACCAAATAATGATTTATGTTGAATACCAAATATTCGGCCAAAAGGTCAACTGAACATCATAGCTGTTGGGCCAAATACCGAATATTTGGCTAGCCAAATAGTAACTATTCAGCTGAATACCAAATATTCAGCTGTCCAAATTCTTTTTATATTTCAAAAGTTTAAAGGTGTTAAAATGTTATTTTATAAAACAATTTTACATAATATTCAATAGAAGCTCACAGTATGACAAACAAGAGATTTTTAGAAGTAAACTTAATATTGAAAAAAATCTGCCTAGAGTCATTTAAAAAGGACAATTATGGGACTTATTTGAGTAATGTAATTTAAAATTTCCTGATTTCTTATGCGAATATGTAAACAAATATTTTAAAATCAAAGAGAAATAATGAGAAAATAGGAAGAAAAACTTTACAGTCTCATAATTGTTCTTTTTGTATAACTCAAGGCAGATTTTTTGTCAATATAATGCTTACTTGTAGTACTTGTATACTACCCTTGTTTATTAAAATGTAAGTTTCTTTTGTTACTGCTTGTAATGAAGAAACTTAAGTAAAATCAAATGGTGGCAATTCAATAAAAATAACTTTTCTACTTCTTTTGATTTAACAAAGAATTTCTTAAAAAGCATCCGAAATCGATGGCTTGATCTGGAGTAAGCAATCATTTTTCAGATATTGTAAACATTCAGAATTTTCTTAAAATCTTACAACAAACTTTCGATGGGGATAATACTATGAAGAGAAAAAATTTTTAACAAATATCTTAATCTATTTACTTTTTTAATATTACAATAAACTCAATCAAATATGTATTGGATGCGAAACAAGTCAAGCTGAATAATTATTCATAACTTTATCAATAATGGAGATATTTTAACAAAATAAATCAGCCGCCCATCCTCCAGTAGCGAAACTTTGTATTTTCCGGCATGTTGGATCAACTTGGTTTTTTCGGCATGCCGGATAATGCAGAGAGATACAGTATTATAGCATGACATGGTGCAATGCTATCAATCAGTGATATTTGGTAGTAACTGAAAGAAACACACCAAGGAAAATTTCCCCTTATATTCCTCACTAATATAACCTCAATTGTACTCACCTCATCATTATGACAGATATTGAGCAAAAAATAGCAGGTTTAAAGATATTTTATCTTGTAAACAGTTCAACTCCTTGCCACTTAAAGGTGTTTGGAAAGAAAGTCCCTTCCTGGGAAAATTTTAATTTCAAGATCTGACATTCAAGGAAATATAGTTTTTGTAAACTACATTTCAATACATTTAAATCTTTTAATGATGATTGAAACATATTTGTAATTTATTGTTCTGAAATTGCATTGCATGAAAAAATAAATGAGCATACACCATAACTAAAAGCATATATAAGGCCGAATAAATGCATCTGACAGGCAAAGAAGCTGCGAATATCCGATATTTAATATCCTAAATATTATAGACCTCTTGCATTGACATCAGAGCAATGACCATTACTGTAATCTAGTACACATCTGCAGTCAACACAGAACATCAAAACTCCCTATTTGCAGCTTAAATCACATGTGGTCTTTCTGTTTAATTTCGATTTTTGTTATTCTTGGATTATTTTTCTAAGGTTAACCTAATTATGACTGTTTTGAAGAAATTTCACAAAAAAGGCCTTTAAAATTAAAAATGGAAATAAATTAAAAAATAGCTAGAATGGGCACATCTATAAATGATCAGCTTTCATTTAAAAAAAAATAATTATCAAAATTGGTGCAATAGAAAGCTTAAGCCTGGTGACTAAAAAAATGGCCTGGTCTTTTAAATACAGTAGACTCCCTCAAATCTGCACAAGTTGGGACCAGAAGTTCTGCAAATTTTAGAATTTTGTGGATTTCTGGTCATTGCTTTGTTTACATTTTTTTATTTGGATGTAATTAATAATGAATTCGAAATTATAATGAATGCTTAGAATATAATACAATATTAAAATTAGTAATAAATTAAAATATTAAAATTTAGATAATTTCTAAAATGATTAAAATATTAAAAACAAAGGTCAGGTTAATAATCAATAATGTATGATTAAATATTCATTATAAAGATTAAATTTATTTTTCCCAAATTATTCAACGAAATTTGCCTCATAAAGGTACATTACTACCACATCAAAATCATAAAATAAGAAAGTTTTATTTCAGGTTTAGCTAGTCTTAGTAACCAAAAAAGCTTGAGTAATACATAAATATATTCGGTAAGATTGTGATTATCAATAATATCAACACTATCTCAAGTTTTTTGAGAAGTTATTCTTTCTTCAAAAAAAAACAAAAAAAAAACACGAGTTTAGTAACATTAACAAAAATTACAAATCAAAATATATGTATGGAAGTGATATACACTAAAAAAAGTCAAAATTTGTCCCTCTATCTGAACTGAATGTTTCATTGCTTACTTCTGTAAATTATGTATAGATTTTAGAGAGACACGGATTTTAGGGTTTCAGATTTAAGGGAGTCTACTGTATATAGATTATCTCTCCTCTTTTAGATATGAATTTTTCTGGTGTCCCAGATAATTAATCTGGTTGAAGCTCAATTAAAACTAGCCAACCTGTCTGTTTTTAAAAACGGATTTCATACAGTAGGCTTTCTGGCTGGATCCAAAAGATCTAGGGCAGGTTTTTCCTGTTTTGATGCTACAACTTGGCTATGGCAGTAGTGGTCCTAGGCCTGAGCTTTCTGGATATAACCATACTAGGAGTTGTTATGGAACAGTAGCTTCGTGATCCTGGTAATCTCTTTGAAACCTAATAGACAGATTTTCTCTACGTGTTTCTGTTAAGATGAACTACAGTATGGGAGGTTTTTTTTTTTGCCCTTTAAATAGTATTTCAGGTAGCAGCAGGGGGTAATTTGGAGTACATCTCTAGTGGCAATGGGAAGGGGTGTAGTCGTAAAAATAACAGAGGATATACGCTCCAAACAGAGAGTATACGCTCAAGGCAGAGAGAGTACCCTAGAATATGTATACTATAGTTTTCTTGAGAAAGAGAGGATATATGGTGTTCCTTTAAAAAATCCAGAAGGCATACGGAGTATACTGCCGTATACACTCCACTACATTCCTGGCAGTGGGGGTGTTTTGGAAAGCATTCCTAGTGACAGTATAGAAGTGCTTTAGAAAAATATCTTTTGATAATTAAGTTTGGCTTGACTGAGTGTGCAAATCTTTTGTGAAGAAAGAAACAAATATAATAGATATTTTCCTATTTAATATTTTTAATTGAAAGTTTAATATAAGTTGGATTAGAAATATTAAATGGACATTTATATTTAAGCTTAAATGTTATTAAAAGTTAATCAAGATTGAATGGTAATTGAAAATTAATTAAATGGATTTTTTATTATAAAGTTTTAAATACAATCCTTTTTTTAATTTCATATTTTGTAATAGCTTGTATTTTGATGCTCCATTGCATTTCTTTCAGTAAACATTAATATGGTCAGATGGTTCAGTGATTTTGTTATTGAAATGATACAGAAGCAGTGACGTAGTTAGGATAGATAGGTGACATCCATGTAATTAGTGTCATCCCCCCCCAAACCCACCGTATTTTTTTAATCACAAGTCTACATTATTGCAAATAAAATATCAAAATTTTTTGCTAGCTTGATGCGATTTTATAGATAATTTGAAGAAATCAATACAAAATTATAATTTAAATACAAAATACTAAAAGGTTTGCTTTTGCTACCCACTCGTTGGATAGGTAGGTTTCTGTTCCTGGTGCATAGTTTATTTAGACACCTCATTCTCTATCAAATTGAAGGTTCTCCAAGAAAGGAAAATTAAATCTCTTGTGTGATGCACTAGAAATTTCATTTTATTTTTCAAAATTTTGTAAGATTATATATATTTGGAAAAAAGATTGGGTGTCCCCTTTAGAGGGAGACACCCAGGGCGGACCAAACCCCACTAGCTATGCCACTGTACAGAAGGATAATATTGAATGATTACATAATCTCATTTTTAATTTATGATTTTAATTTACTTTTTATGTTTTTATTTAAATTCATTTAATGAAATTTATTATTTATTTATAAATCTGTTTGATTATTTTTGTGAAATCTTTGGGCAAACTTTTACAGCATAGATGCACCTCATGCATATTAGCTCTGCCTGTGTAATATCTCTCTTCAATTATCCTTGATTATAAGGATAACAAGACAGGCAGACAGAGGACAGAGACAAATAGGGTTTCATCAGATAAATGAAATTCTAAAAATTAGATGATGTTTACTTCCTATATTAGTGCAATCTTTTTAACTATTGTTGTGAATTATAAAAGTGCTATTACGTGTAAAAAAGTCAAGCAACAAAAGTTGCCCACCACTCGTCAGTTTCCCCGCAGTTCATTGGGTATTCCAGAAAAGGCTTTTTCATTGTCAGATTTACAAGTATTTAATTAGCTGTTACTGGTGACTTGCTTTATTTCAGGCTTCAAAGATGCGCCAACAGAAAATAGTTGCTGGCTTTCGAATAGAGTCCCTTGGAGCGATAGGGTAACATGAAAATGCCTGGAATTTGGAGTGACATTAACCCCTCACGTAACAGCACATTAAGACGGCACAAATAACATTTCAATTCAAACAACTAAATTATTTTCTTGTAAATATTTAAAAAAAAAAAAAATTAGTGAAAATTGTATAAGATTTAAATAATACTTAAAACTTTTTCTTCTAACATAGTTTAAATTATACCAGGAGGTAACGACTCAGAATATTTTACTGCTTAACTGATCTTATTTACTCAGACATATAAATAGCCCTTAAATGCTTAACAGCAGCTAATTAAACCTTAAAATTCCCCTAATAAAAGGGAAATGAATGGAAGTTTATATACAGGGAGATCATTACTTAAAATTTACATATACGTAGATCAATTATTCACTACTTTTTAAAAGCCAACCAAATAAGCGTGATTTTATAATTTGTCGCATCACAACAGGGGTTGACGAGTGTAGCTTAAATAGGGCAGAGCCTCTTACGTTACTAAATATTTGTTACTTCTTTTAGTTTGAGTATAACTTTGATTATGTAACAATGAAATAATGTTTTGTCGATTTATATTTAAAAAAACTTTTGAAGATTGTTTCAGAGAGAAACGGAAACATCAATATTGCTGCATTCTAAAAAATGTAATTAATGCTATTACCGACAATAAAACATTTTGGGGCAGGAGGACTTTCTTGCTTAATATTAAGAGAGCTGTCGGATACAAAAATATGAAAATTGATGGTCTTATTGAGAAATGATTGGTAAACACACTGGTGCAGACAATTTTAAAATCGCACAATAATTTAAAGAGATATTTAATGTTAAAGTTGGTTAAAATCGTTTTATTCAAAAAGTTTCATAGGAGTAAAAACTATGCATAGAAATTTAATCATTTTTATATATTATATACATTAGAAGTTCACAGAGTACAGAAGGCATTTATTTTTTAAATTTAACTAATTTTATAATTTTTTTTTCATTTTAAATTCAAATTTTCAGCATTTCGTGAGATATTTCTACATTATTTAGAAAACAAAAATATTTTTAATAGTTGCCAACTATTAAACCAGACCAGCACAAAGAATAAAATTTGATAAAAGTTAAAAATTTATTGCCATGTCATTATCATAAAAAGAAGAAATTTTTCAAATTAAAATGAACGAATATTACGTATTAAGTGCAGGAAAATATTGAAAATTACGGCATAAAAACTACATTTACATGGAAATTTTAAAGGAGAAAGAAAATTGTAAAAAATTAAATTCATTAACATCCTTTAAAAGTCTTAAATGTTGAAAAATTGCATAAGATTTAAAAGCAAAGTAAGACAGTGCAAATACTTCCTTTCTGACCATGGCAATACAAAGATTTAAAGTTACACAATTTAACAAAATTCAAAGCAATTCGCTACTTCTAGCCTAAAATATGAATAATAAACATTAAACTATTTGCAAATAAATAAAAAAAAAAATGAAATTACCAGCTACAAAAAACATTTTAATGTTTTAAATGATAGCAAATCATCGGCAAATACGAAAATGGCAGAATATAAAATATCGCACTTAATAGATCAAATTGTGAATCTTTAATGAAGAATATCTTAACCTGACCAATAATTTATTTAAGTAAAGAAGGTATGTTTAATAAATTTCTGTTTAAAAGACTATCGAATACTATAATCTAAAGAATAAACAAGACGCCAAAATATTGATTGAATATTGAATGAATCAAGGATTTTCTAATGAATCAATTATCAGTTAATTCATTATTCATTCATTAGAAGTTACGATTCTTTAAAGCAACGCAGTCAAATTATTGTCTGTCTGTTCCACGCTCTATTGTTTCATTGTAATTTTAACTTTAAAATATTAATTTATTTACGCTACTTTCACATTTCTACTCAACACTTTCATTAAATTAAGTTAATGGTAAGATATGTTTATTTGTAACTTTTGAATTAAAATGATGGCATGAAATTTCTTACCTCCACTTTTAATTTGGGAAATATTTTGCTGCCTTTCAAAACATTAACAATCTTGCAGCTGACAGTTTTGTTTATATATTTATTTGTAAGCAGTTTTGTGATTATTTTTCATATTTTCTGTTCAAAAGCAGTTAATTCATTTGATTTTAATATTGAAACGTTTAATTTCAAAATATGATTTCACAACATTGCTTATTAATATGATAGAATCAATTTAATTGCATTAATCTCATTTCAAGGTAAATATATTTTCAAAAAGTATTCATATTAATGTAACTTTATTAAATTTATTCAAATATTGAAACAGTTTAAGTAAGTTTGACCATTTTAAGCTAAAAAATATTCCTTTTTCTTCATAATGATAGATGTGTTGTCAGTAAGTGCTGTAACTGTAACGATGAAAAAAGAGAAGTGAGTGCTTTTGTCATATATTAGCACAAATCTTGCGAATAGCATCTTTTGTTTTTCAAATTGGAAATAGTGCTTTAATTATAAATCTAAATTGTTTTGCTGTATGATATTACTTAGTATACTATTATTTTCATTTGTATTTTAAATGAGAGGAATATTGTACAAATGATGGAGATGCAAAACCACATGCATAATGTAATTTAGTGATGTATGGTGAAAAATTCATGGCTGTGCAAGTATTAAATGAAGTAATTTTTAGATTGTTTAGTAAAAAAGTAAGTTTTTTCTGTTATTAAAAAAAAAAAAAAAAAAAAAAAAAACTAAAGCATTCTAATTTTGGTACTACTGGATTGGTTTGCCCAGTTCTTAACCTGTGATATAAAGTTAATAAATAAAATGGATTCTTATGCCTTAACCCCCTGAAAAATTGTCATGTTGTTTTCTCTGTAATTTATTTTAAATGTTAATAAAAGAAGGATTTTCTAACATGGTATAATTTTTTGTTACATATATGTTTATAAACTTTGAAACTATCAATCATAACTTAATTTCTTAAAACTGGATTGCATTTATGGAATTATATTAATTTAAATAAAGTTTTAATTACAGTGAAACCTGCAGCCTAGTGAATGAATATATCAGGTTGCGGCAGTGAGAAGGTTAAATAAACACACTTTTATAATTTAAAATGTCATTTATTTAGTTTTTTTAAATGTGATTTATTATAAATAAATAAACTGATTGACTTACTATACTAAATAAATAAGCTGAATGACTTACTACAGTAGATTCCTTCAAATCCGCTCAGCTTGGGAATAGAGGTTGTAGGGATTTTAGAATTTTGCTGATTTCTTGTCATTGTTTTATTTACATTTTTTAAACAGTAATTTGAATGTAATTAATAATGCATTGCAAACTATAAAGATTGCTTATAATATAATAAAATATTGAAATAAGTAAGAAATTAAAATAATAAACACTTATATAATTTTTAAAATGATTAAAATATTAAAAGCAAAAGGTCAAGTTAATTATCAATAATGTATGATTAAATATTCATCATAAAGATTCAATGTATTTTTCCTAAATTATTCAATGAAACTTGCCGTATAAAAGTACATTACTAATTCACATTAAAATAATAAAATAAGGAAGTTTTATTTCAGGTTTTGCCAGACTTAGTAACTAAAAATCCTTGATTAATACATAAATATATTTGGTAAGAAGATTGTGATTGAGTATTTTCAAAAATAAATTTATTCTTCCTTCATGAAAAAAAATGAATTCAGTAATGTTAACAAAAATTGCAAATTAAAATATATACGAAATTGATATAAATGTAAAAAAGTCAAATTTTGTCACTATATCTAAACATGAAGTTTTATTATTTACATCTCTAAATTATGTGTGGATTTTAGAGAGTTGTAGATTTGAGATAGTCTACTGTATAAATAAATAAAAGTAAACACAGGGAAATGCTTTAATTTCTGGCCTATAATCCACAACTGCAATTTTTAGTCATAAATAAAATTCTGTAGATGAGGAACTGTGCATATATAATGTTACTATTTTAGGGGGTATGGGGGGTCAGGCAGATGATATCATAAGGTATTTCTAGGGGAAGGGGGGTTGTCTATTAGGGTGGTGCGAAAAAACAAAAGTTTTTATTTCCGAATCGCTATAGTGCGGAAAAGTTGTGGTTGGTAAATACAAGAAAAACTTTTAAAAAAAATTTCAAATCGGATTTTATCTTCCGATCGCGCAAGCCACCTAAATATTCAAAAAATTGAAATTTTCCGATTTTTTCCAAATTTTTAAAAAAATATTACACATACATATTTTTTAACACTACAGTGAAAAATATTTGCATATTGTACTGTTTAATAATAATAAAAAAATAATTTGCTCTTAGAGAATATCTTCTGTTCGCGCAAACTCATTAAAAATCGGGAAAATTTTCAATTTTCAGTGATTTTGATGTATTAAGAAAATAATTAAATGAGTTCAGTTTGTGGGCTCCTGTTAAAATTTAAATCAAATTAATACATTGAGCATATTATGCCCTTTTTAAACAATATAGATCTTACCATGACCAGATTGCTGCAGGGCGAAAAAGTTTAGTAGTTCGCGCAACTCCTGTTAGCCACATTGCGCAAGAGCGCTGAAGTCGCCCTTCGTGCGTACACCCTGAGAAGAAATTTCTTTTGTTAATTGGTGTATTTTGTTATTTTAAATATATTAACAAGTGACATGGATACAGATATGCATACGTCGTTGACAAAGAAAATTACTCGACAATCTTTTCATTGTCCTATATTTTTTCATCCAAAAGATTTTTTGCCAAATATTTTTCAAACACGAATATAGCGCCTTTGAGAGACAGTAAAAAGCACCCTTTAAATGGATTTGAATGCTTGTAGAATTATTGAAATTAATTATTACAATAATAAAATTTTCAATAAATGTATCCATATAATGCGCATTGATATGTAGTACGATACAAGTTTGAAGATGTTTTATAGTAATTTTAAACAGATATATGTTATCACTCGTGATATTTATCTCAGGATTGAGGAGGATAACAAAAGTTTCTTTCTTCTATTTTAAGAAATATAGAAGAAAGATATCTTTCTTAATATCCTTTCTTCGTCCTTTCTTCCATCAAAATATATGTGGTTCTTCTGAATCCATTTGATTTGCAATATTTTTTTTTCTAGTGCGGCTGTTTTCCCTTCTAATATTGTATCGGCCAATAACTTTAGAAGCATCTGCTTTACTTATTACAGCAATATCTTCTAGCACACTCTACGCTATAGCAGCACCTGCACAGTCAGATACACCGTTGCAATTGCAACGTAAAGATGTAGATTGTAACTCTACTTTCATTTGCCATGGTAATTTCTTCTTGTTAAATCTGATACACTGTATAGGTATGGTAATGAGATTTTACATATACCTATATTTGCATTAAAATTCTCCTGTGTTTCTTCTAAATGCTCAAGATCTTTCATTTCCGCTTCAAGAGATTTGAGAGGTTGCCTTTTCAATATATAATTTCATCTTCTATGTATTGTACTCAGTTTTTTTTTTTTTTTTTGCCTTATTTTGATCTATAGTACCAATTTTTCCCATTCCGTACTTTCTCTGGAGGTAGATAAATCTATGCTCAATGATTGGAATTTTGTTGTACTTTTCAGACATACAATTAGTCTCAATCGGACTCTCCCTCAGATCTAGAAACTTATTACAGGAGCAATATAAATTCATTTCTTATTTTCATGCTGAAATATCACACAGTTGAGTTCCTGTTTTTTTTAAACTCATCAACCTTTTTTATAAGGTTTGGCTTTTTCTTAGCTCAAATATAAGATTTCGTTAGTTTATAATACTTGTCGTAGTAGGCATTAATTATATAAATGATTCTATAATCAGAAACGTTTGGGATTGACGCCTTCTGATAAATATATTTTACTTTTTCTGGCACTGTATTCCTGACAGATGATAAATTCGCTTTAATGTTGTTGAGTTTACTTGCTAATATAAACCTCTTCTCAAAGCAGTATCGAAGGACATTTTCGTGTGTTTGAAGAATATTTGGCACGAAATCTCTTGATGACCGAATATAGGACAATGAAATGATTGTCTAGTAATTTTCTTTGTCAACGACGTATGCATATCCGTATCCATGTCACTTGTTAATGTATTTAAAATAACAAAATACACCCAATTAAGAAACAAAATTTGTTCACGGGCTCACTGATATGAAATGGCGCACTGTGCAGATGGACGGGGGTGGGGAGAGATGGGTGTGCAGTAGGGTGGGCCGAAAAAAACTTTTTTTCGATTTTCGATTATGGCGGGTGCCGAAAAGTGGCCACTGGTGGCACTCAGTTCATACAAAAAATTTGAAATTTTTTGGACATTTCCTTACCCTGCCGCAAACGGCTTGAAGTTTTGCAAAAATGTTCATTTTTGAACATTTTTCGAAAAAAATTAAAAAATGTTAAATTAAATTTATTTTGGTTGTATTTACTTGAAAAGGCATATTTAATGTGCCAAATGTTTAAATAAGATCTGATCATGCATTATTTAATATCTATGTGTGTTATAACTTAGGCTATTTTTATAGCTTTTTCGCGTATAATAGGCAAAAGTTGTATTTGTTTGAATCGATCGTTAGTTTCTGTATTATTTATGTCCCTTGGTCTTCTTTATGTGTTTTCTATGTGTCAAACGTCATATATTTGAGGAAAAGACAACAATATACTTCAAAAACAAATCTGGAAGGTGAGAAAGTGGTGAAGCAGGACTCTAAGCGCGCGCAATGATTCGTCGTAATACTCAGGGAGTGAAGGACGAAATAGTTGAGTGCCAAAATGCGATAAAAAATTCTTATTATTTATCCTTGCTAAATTACCTGCGACATTTGTTCAGTGTTTACGTGAAACCCTTTTGTGGTGATATACAGTGCTTTTTGTGTCGTTTAATGTGCCATTATAGTGTTTTGTGCGTTTTATTACAACGAGCTTAGAAATGGCTAGTATAAAGGACCATGGCAATGCAAAGATTCGCGATAGCGTGAAAAGTAAATCTTTGGGGGCATCATGCATATTGAAAGAATTGCAATTGCCAATTTATGCTGATAATCATGCGCCACTAATACTGGTTGCTTCACCATGTAGAAGTTGTGACAGCAGAGAAAACGAATCTGGTCATCGATAAAAACAAAGTCAGAAGAGAGAAATAGAAACTTGGAAAGAAGATACAGGCAGAAGAAGTTATTGAAAGAAGGAAAATTAAAAGCATATTTTTTGATGATAGAAAGGATAAAAGTATATTCAGAGGAAAAAAAGAACAAGCGGCACTGTCGAAGGAAAGGCGAGGAACACATCACCGTGTTGTTTGAACCTGGTTAGGAATACTCGGGTCACTTGATACCTTGTTCCGGTCACGGAAAAGAAATAGCAAAATCATTATACAATCTTCCAAGTCACCACAAGTTAGACTTTTCTGAACTGACGAGGTATCAAGGAAACGGAACGAGGTATCAAGTGACACAAGTGTTCCTAACCAGGTTCAAACAACACGGTGATGTGTTCCACGCCTTTCTCTCGACGGTGCTGCTTGTTATTTTTCTTCCTCTGAATATACTTTTATCCTTTCTACCATCAAAAAATATGCTTTTAATTTTCCTTCTTTCAATAACTTCTTCTGCCTGTATCTTCTTTCCAAGTTTCTATTTCTCTCTTCTGACTTTGTTTTTATTGATGACGAGATTCGTATCCTCTGCTGTCACAACTTCTACATGATGAAGCAACCAGTAGTAGTGGCGCATGATTATCAGCATAGGTTGGCAATTGCAATCCTTTCAATATGCATGATGCCCCTAAAGAGTTACTTTTCACGCTATCGCATGTCTTTGCATTGTCATGGCCCTTTATATATATTATATTTCTAAGCTCGTTGTAATAAAACGCACAAAACACTATAATGGCACATTAAACGACCCAAAAAGCACTGCATATCAATACAAAAGGGTTTCACGTTAATACTGAACAAATGTCGCAGGTAACTGAGCAAGGATAAATAATAAGAATCCTTTATCGAATTTTGGCTCTCAACTATTTCGTACTTCACTCCCTGAGTATCACGACGAATCATTGCGCGCGCTTAGAGTCCTGCTTCGCCACTTTCTCACCTTCCAGATTTGTTTTTTAAGTATACTGCTGTCTTTTTACCAAATATATGACGTTTGACCCATAGAAAACACATAAAGAAGACCAAGGGACATAAATAATACAGAAACTAACGATCGATTCAAACAAATACAACTTTTGCCTATTATACGCGAAAAAGCTATAAAAATAGCCTAAGTTATAACACACATAGATATTAAATAATGCATGATCAGATCTTATTTAAACATTTGGTACATTAAATATGCCTTTTCAAGTAAATACAACTAAAATAAATTTAATTAAACATTTTTTAATTTTTTTCGAAAAAAGTTCAAAAATGAATATTTTTGCAAAACTTCAAGCCGTTTGCGGCAGGGTAAGGAAATGTCCAAAAAATCTCAAATTTTTTGTATGAACTGAGTGCCACCAGTGGCCACTTTTCCGCACCCGCCATAATCGAAAATCGAAAAAAAGTTTTTTTCGGCCCACCCTAGTGTGCAGGGTGACTTCAGTGTTGTTGTGCAGCGTGGCTAACAGGAGTTGCGCAAACTACTAAAAACCTATTCGCCTTGCAGCGATCTGGCCATGGTAAGATCTAGATTGTTCAAAAAGGGCATAATATGCTCAATGTATTAATTTGCAGTTAAATTTTACCAAGAGACCTCAAACTGTACTGATTTAATTATTTTCTTAATACATCAAAATCACTGAAAATTAAAATTTTTCTGGATTTTTAATGAGCTTGCGCGATCGGAAGATATTCTCAAAACGCAATTTATTTTTTTATTATTGTTAAACTGTACAATATGCAAATATTTTTCACTATAGTGATAAAATATATGTATATGTAATATTTTTTTTTAAATTCCGAAAAAATCGGAAATTTTCAATTTTTTTGGAATTTTTAGATGGTTTGCGCGATCGGAAGATAAAGTCCTATTTGATAAATTTTTTTTAGTTTTTCTTGTATTTACTAATCGGAACTTTTCCGCACTATAGCGATTCTGAAATAAAAACTTTTGTTTTTTCGCACCACCCTATTGTCTATTGATATCAATATCATTTTTGATCCATCCAAAATTTTTCCTTTTTATTTGTAAAATGTTGTTTTAGTACAAAATAGATTTTTTTTAAAATTTGTTGTCTATTTTTAGGTGAAAATGCAAAACTATTGTTGAAATTACTAAATTATTATAAAATTAAAAAATTAATCAGTTCTAAAACATGGAATTCCCCAAAGTTTTACATTCCTATTCTTCTTCATACGTTTACCATGTATGCATGTATAATTGCTGTTCGAGACACCTTATGCGAAGTATATTTGAAAGGAAGCTTGTGTGTATTAATAAGTAAAAGAGAGAAAGAAAGAATGTTGTTCATTTGTTTTGTTGATAAAAAATTTTTGTTTATGCCCCCCCTCTTCCTCCCCATCCATGCATGGGAACTGCAAGAAGATTCTATTGATGTTAAATACACATTTTTTAATTTTTCATACATAATAGGAACATGATGCATACGTCTGTGTTTAATATGTAAACTTTTGACAAAACACTGGGCTGAAGGAGAGGGAGTATTATACTGCCGAATAATCTTGTCAATATGCGTTTTGGCAATAGTTTACATAAAAAACACAGAAAAATGCATTATGTTCCCATTATGTATGAAAAATTAAAAAAGTTTCTTCAAGAATTCAATATAAAATTAATAGCTATACCCCACCTTATCTAATACAGCTTCTTAGTAACAATACTGATAAAATTCGTAATTATCAAATGACGGGAGTTAATGAAATTCCACTTATCCTTACAAGTAACAAAAGATTAGTATATATTGGTGAAAATAAACAAAAATTTTCAAAGAGATTTAAAGAGCACAAAAGAGATATTGCACAGTCAAAACTTAGTACAGCCCTCGCAAGATTATGCAGTATAACATCTTTAGTTTGGACATCTATAATCCAAAAACTTCTATAATCCAGATGCTGCAGTACATTTATTCATTTTTATTTAGGATTAGAGATAATAGATGACACCATAGGTTTTATGTAAAGGAATTTCAGAAAATGAAAAATTACATAGTAACACAACTTTTTCTTTTCTTTTTTTTTCTTCAATATTAAAACTGTAAGAACTCTCTAAATTACATTTGTAATTAATATAGGTGTCTTTATACTTACAAAGTTGTAAAAATTCATGATTGATCATGAATTTAATGATGATTTTGAATCATGATTTCAGTTATTTTTATTTTTCGAAAGAAAATGTCGCTAAAGAATCACAAAATCGGATTTTTTTATTGTGATTTCTTTTAAGTCTTTAACTTATGACTTACTTTGATATTTATAGTTGCTATACATTTAATTTTTTATATTATGTATCACATTTTTAAATATGGTACTGCAATTATAAGATTGATTTTTAAATTATAATTGTAAGTCTTAAATTTTTCACTGTATTTTTTTTTTTTTTTTTTTTTTTTTTTTTTTTTTAGAATTTAGTTTTTCAATATTTTTCATAATGAGTCTGTTATTCTTGTGATATGCATTATTTATTACTACTCATTAAGCAAAAATCTCATTTTTTTAAAAAATCGTACGTTTGTTATTTTTTAAATTTATCATAGATGGTGACACTGCATAGAATTAACATAACACTGTATAAAATATACATAATTTGAAAAAAAATCGTTTTTGAGTATTTTGAATTGATTTTCTCAATGTTATCAATTGTCCAGTTGCTTGCTATTTTGTATTGCCATATTAATAAGAGATATTAGTATTATCACTAATCTTCATGCATATTAGTTACACAACTTCTGTAATCCGGAATTTTCTATAATTCGGACTCACTGTAATCGCGCCGATTCCGGATTAAAGAAGTTATACTGTATATTTCAAATGAAGGGAGCAAAATTAATTTTGATGAAGCTAAAATTACAATTTCATGCAAAAATCCATATCTCAATAAAATTTTAGAACCCCTTAAAATCATTAAGCTCAGGCCACAAGCTTGTAACGATCATTTATCATATTCCATTCCTAAAATCTGTCACAATATGCTATAATTAATTAAGCAGGTTTACGCACTCTCAACTCAACTATGCTCGCAGAGACATTTTGACATATGTATTTACATTTTGAAACTTTAAATTTCTTTTAACATCTTTATGTTGTATCCAGACAACGTTTTTCAGAAACGAATGAAACTTTGATGAATTTTTACGTGTATTGGTATTTGGGTGATTCTCAAAATAGGGGACAATACAATATAACATCTTTAATCCGGATTTCTATAATCCAAAAACTTCTGTAATCTGGACACTTCAGTACATTTATTCGTTTTTATTTTGAATTAGAGATAATAGATGGCGCCATAACTCATATATAAATGAATTTCAGAAAATGGTTAAGAAAATGAAAAGATTACATAATAACACAACTTTTTTTTCAATTTTAAAACTGTAAGAACTCTCTAAATTAGATTTGTAATTAATATAGGTATCATTTTAGATATTAAGTTATAAAAATTCATGATTAATAGTAATTTAATTGATTTTTCTTTTTCCAAAGATAATAAAATATCGCAAAAATATCATAAAATCGGATTTTTTTTTCTTTTAAGTATTTAACTTGTGACTTACTTTGACATTTATAATTGCTTAGTAATTAATTTTTTATATTATTAGCGTTATATATCACAGTCTTAAATACATTACTGTAATTGTAAGGTTGCTTTTAAAATTATAATTGTAAGTCTTAATTTTTTTTTTTTTTTTTTTTTTTTTTTTTGTTTTAGAATTTAGTTTTCCAATATTTTTCATGATAAGTCTATTATTCTTGTGATATGCATTATTTATTAAGTATTCATACATCAGAAATTGCAATTTTTTAAAAAATCCTACACATGTTGCTTTTAAAATTTACAACAGATGGCTTCACTTTATAAAATATGCATAATTTAAAAAAAATCTTTTTTGAGCATTTTGAATTGGTTTTTCTCAATGTTTTCAATTATCCAGATAAGAAATATAAGGATTACCATTTATCTTCTTGCATTTTAGCTGCAAAACTTCTGTAATCCTGGAATTTTCTATAATTTGGATTCACTGTAATCGCGACGATTCCAAATTAAAGAAGTTATTCTGTAATTGTTTCTAATTTTCACCTGCGAAATATAAAATATTCTCTTGGCAATTGAATTTCCTATTGTAAGATTATCTCTCTAAATCAAAGTTTTTTACACCATTTTTTTAAAAAAAGAAAAAAAAAACAGACTTTTCCTCTGCTTGATTAAATTTTAATATATTTTTATGCACTTAAGTATAACTGCGTGCATAAAAGTTGTAAAAGTCCAACTTTTTCACTGTGCCTAAATGTTTTGTATTTACTCCATATATTCCTATTTGGTTGTCTACAAAAACATTCAATCGATGAAATTGACGCATGCCAAATGTCTGTGATATAAGCAGATAAATTGTGCTTTTTTTTTTATCAGTTTTTTAAATATAATTTTTTTAATTATTTGGAACTAATTTTTTGTAGTATAGGTGCATTCAGTAGGTTACCTTCATAGGTACCTTCTGGTTCAAACAGAATCGAAATCCAACAAGTATTTTTTGAGATTTGCTTGACGAAAGAATTTTGTTTGACTTTTAATATCATTTTGTAGTTGTTATGTCCAGAAAGTAATACTGCACTGTGTATTGGCTTTTGCTTCGCTCAGACAATAATTTTTTATTTATACCTTGTACCCATGGAATATATGAAAAATCTAATTTTTTAACTTTTTTTCTTCTTGGTGTTCCCCCCCCCCTAACAGAATTTTAAATGTGGCCAAATTTAATCAAATTCTCAATCACAAAATGGTCTACAATTCTTTAACAAATTGGGCCAGAAATATGAGTTAATATCCTTTTTGAAAGCTCCTTTTTATGGGTTATAATATGCATGCAACACTAACAATTTTGAGTAAAAAAATCTTTTTGACAAATGAAAAAAATTTTTGAATTTAAACTTTTCTGAAATAAAATTTATAATTTTTTTTCAAAAATGAACTTAATCTTTGATTTTTTGGCTACAAACATGCAAAATTTCAAGATGGAGAAAATTTGAGATTTTGAGCTATTACTTTTTTAATGAAAAACGTTAATTGAAACTTTTTGAGTAACTGGTTCCTTATACTTGGAAATAAGCAATTCTATATTTCTACTCTTAGGTAATTATAAAGAATATAAGTTGAAACTGGTACAAAACTATAAGAACTATCAAATCACAAAACACCATTAATTTTTTTTAAAAATAAAGATTTAAAAAATAATGTAGCCCAAGAGCCAACAGCACAAAATCCTAAGTCATCAAGCACAAGAAAAAAATCTTTATTTTATGGAAAAGTAGTCATAGGGGAGTCTAATGATCCATGTTTGCTAGAAGCAAAGTGGTGCATAAGCCAAAAAATAATAATATCACTAGTGGTTATCTCATAGGATTAGCATTGTTTTTTCCTGCAGCCAGTTTTCCATGTTTTCTACATTTGATTGCATGGTAAACACAATGCTAAACCTTCGAGTCAACCACTCGTGGTTGTAGTTTTTGGCTTATGCACGACTTCGCTTCTGGCAGACATGGATGAATAGATTCCTCTATTACAACTCATCCATAAAATAAAGAAATTTTTCTTGTGCTCAATGACTTAGGGTTTTCTACGATCGGCTCTTGGACTAATGACGTTTTATTAAGATTTTTCAGTTTTTATTTACTTGAAACTCTAATTTAAAAAGAGGAGAAAAATTGATAACTTGCGATTCTTTTGAAAATTATGCTTTTGTCATACAAGATGAGGTACAGTTTTATCATTGGATCCAGGCTATGGGTAGAAGAAATCGCTAATTTCAGGGCTCCACCCCCCCATTAACCGTTTTTCAATGTCTTTGTGTACTTTTTCTATTAAATTTGTCTGGTTTCAATTTCTTTCGTTTTTTTTTTCCTTTTCAGCGCGGTCGCGCAAGAGAGTAGGAAGCCGCCGCGTTGAGCGGCCCTTCGTCGGCGATCTGTACCTACGTCCCGAATAGCCCTACTTTCTTGCGCGAAGCGTTGTCGCCAATAGGCGACCACGGATAGCGTGAAAAATCTTTACTTACGACCCGAATGCCTTGGACTCTAAATAGAAAAGAGGAAAAAACAAGAGAAATTGAAACCGGACGAATATTTAAAAAAAATAGACAAATTAAAGGCACTGAAAAATTAACGATTTCTCTGCCTAAGTCCCGAATATACTTGTCCTGGGTAACACCCATCCTAGCTACGCCACTGGATCTGCTGTTCAGTATAAAAACATAAATAACTTTTTAAACACATGCATGCAGAAAACTCACTTTAGTATTGATGCCGAGTGGTATTTTTTGCCACATCCCATGGGAAAAGTTCCTGTGGTGGTCTAGGAGGAACTGTCAAAAGACTTGCTACAGAGCAAGCTTACAAAGACCCTATGCAAACCACATAATCACTTCCTGTCATCTTTGTGATTTTGCAAGTAAAGATATTCCTGGCATAAATCTCATGTATTGTACAAATGAAGAGTATAATTTAAACGTTACCCAACACTATAGTCTGATAAGACAAAATGGATAGAACCTGCTGATAAAAGAGTATTTACCTATAGTTAGGGAAATGCATTATTTTACTTGCCACTTGTGAGTCATTTTTAGGTAGTCTTCAAAAATCACAGAATATTGAGATGTGCATAAAAGATTTTTTTATTATTTACTAGCTAGCTGTATATTGTAACTTTCCGAATGACTTTGGTGCAAGTTCTATTCTACATTAAATTTTCCTCCTTTGTATATATTTCTTAATTTTATAGAAACAAATGTGTGAAAATACAATGAAGTAATAGGAATCGACTATTTTCGTTGTTCCATAAAATTTGTACAAACAATTATCAACTGTATGTTTCATTTTGCTGGTTGGCTGGCAAAGTTTTCTAGCGATTCCAAACGGTATTAAATGTCTGCATTCTAAATGTTCAAAAACTTCTGAATTTTGCAAGAACTTGTTCAGTAGTTGTTACTTGAAAAAGAGTTGTAAAAGTTCCTCTCTCAAATCTAGAATTTTAAGAGTTGTTGCATATCACATCGCAAAATTGATTGGATCAAAAATCATATTGATTAAAAAAAGAATCCCCCCTCTCCCTACGGATATCTGAAAATGTCAAGTGCCAGTCCCTTCCCCACCCTCCAGAGTGAAAACATTGTATATGTACAGCCCCCTATCTCATAAACTCTGGATAAAGAAGTAGGTGGTATAGGATAGACAGATAGTAAAGAACCAACAAACAATCAGACAGGCAGACAAACAAACAAACACACAGACAAATAAATAAACCGATAAACAGACAGACAAATATGGAAACCGACAAACATTAATACAAAGAAACTGACAATCAATCTGACAGACAAACAAACCGATAATGTTGTGTATGTACAGCCCCCTATCTCATAGGCTTTGGAGAAAGATGTAGGTTGGGAGCAGGATCAACATTTCTACTTATAGACACGCATATGTATATGTATCTACACTTGAGTAAAGTCAGATGTCTAAAACTACAGGGTGGAAAATTTGATGAATGAATTTTGTGCCATTTAAGGCATTGAAGCTTGAAAAATTAGCTACTTAATTCAGAGTTAAAATTTAGTACTGTTTGTTTAAAAATGTTCTGTTTATTATATTTTTCTTTTTGTTTTCAGATTCAAAGGCAGGTAAAACTTTTTCGCTGAAGTTCAATAAGTCATTTCCTTGGATGAAATGACAACAATCCGATAAATATTGATTCTTTGAAAAAGTTTGTTATCAACCGAAACAAAACTTTTTCACACGCAAAAATGTCATCGATTGCAGAAGAAAATTCTTGTTCTAGTCACCAGCAATTTGTTTCTCGAAATGAAGATAAAGAAAAACATTCCTCCATCGCTACGGGAGAAAAAGTTTTTATTTGTGAAATATGTTCTAAAACATTTTCTAAGAATAGTTATCCAAGTAGACATGTCTTGATTCATGCAGGTGAAAAACTGGTTGTTTGTGGAACATTTTAAAGGATTTTCTGATAAAAGTAATAGGAGAAGTCATCTTTTGACTCACACTGGAGAGAAACCTTTTATTTGTGAAATATGCTTCAAAGGATTTTCTCATAAAAGTACTTTGAGAAAACATATCGTGACTCATACAGGAGAAAAGCACTTTGCTTGTGAAGTATGTTCCAAGAGATTTTCCCGGAGTAGTAGTCTAAGCAGGCATCGCTTGATTCATACAGGTGAAAAGCCTTTTGCTTGTGAAATATGTTTTAAAGGATTTTCTCAGATTAGTGATCTAACAAGGCATCTCTTGACACATACAGGAGAAAAACCTTTTATTTGTGAAATATGTGCCAAAAGATTTTCTCAGAATAGTGTCTTCAGAACCCATCTTTTACTACATACAGGTGAAAAACCTTTTGTTTGTAATATATGCTTTAAAGGATTTTCTAATAAAAGTACTTTGAGAAAACATATTTTGACTCATTCAGGAGAAAAATCTTTTGCTTGTGAAGTATGTTCCAAGAGATTTTCTCGGAATGATAATCTAAGAAGACATCTTTTGACTCATACAGGAGAAAAACCCTTTGCTTGTGATGTATGTTCTAAGAAATTTTCTCTTAATGGTAATTTAAGAAAACATCTCTTGAGTCATACGGGTGAAAAACCTTTTGTTTGTGAAATATGTTCCAAAGGATTTATTCAAAATAGTGATCTAACAAGGCATCTCTTGACACACACAGGATAAAATCCTTATGTTTCTGAAATGTGTTCCAAAGCTTGAAACTGTCTCGACACTGTCAACTAAAAAGACATCTTGGGATTGATATAGAAAAAACTTGTTGTTTGTGCAACATGTTTTCCAAAGAATAATTTGTTAACAATTATTTAAAAAACATTTGTCTCATATTAAATACATACTTATAAAGAATCTCTTGTATTTTTTTTCTTTTTGTTAAAGTTGAGTATGAATCCTGTTTGTGTCGTTGCGTTTACTGTTATTGCAACTCTTCTGTTTTAGCATTTAGTAATAAAATTAAAAAATTGTAAAAATTTTCCTTGTACGACACAGTTGTCATTTTGGTAAAAAAAAAAAAAAACAAATAAGTCGAGACCTGTTCATTCGTTTTTGGAACCTTCTGATTGTTTTAATTTAAATTTTTGTTATTCTTTTGTAAATACCTTTGTACCTCACTATGTAACGCAATACGAAACGGCTTTATTAAAATAACTTTTTAAAAATAGATGAGACATATGTTAAAAAAATTCTTTGTGAAAAATAAATCATATTTGTTAAATTTTCTTCTTAAAAAACTTTCCAAAGATTTAGATGAAGCATGTCTCATTTTTTATGTATTCTTTGCACCTTTCATGAGCTGAGTATTTTTCTAAAATTATGTAAATAATTAATTGAATATTTATTTGGCATGTTTAGTCAATTCATAAATAATAGTTTTATAAACTAATCAGAACATGAACTGTTATTTTTAAGGTCTTGCTCCTTTTGCTTCTTATTTGTGTTCTACATTATCAAATACAGAAAAAAAATGAAAAAATGACACTGCAATATTGCCTCCTTTCATCTCTATAATAATAACCTAATCATGTGACTATTATCAATAGTTCCACGCTGACCATTTCGTTTTTTCTTTTATCAATTGGATTAAAGTTTTGTATTATAGCCAAGCGTAGGGTATAAATTGCCAAATACAGTTCCATCGCTGTTATTTCATTTATATTATAATACCCTGAAACATGTGGCTGTTGTATACATTTTCGGTTTTCATATGCAGAACTTCCTTTTGATTAAAAAATCAAAATTCTTTTTTTAATAAGACTACATAAATATTCCCATGATCATAAAGAATTCTTGGTACTTTATGTTAGGCAAGCATAATTCTTGCTAATACAATTTTTTAACTTACCAGTTAATATTTTTTATTTTTCTCATAGTTAATTAAAACAGTTTTAATGTAAAATGAAGTATCATGGTTTACAGCATTATTATTTTTTTCTTTCTTGTTCAATAAGCGATGAAAATATAAAATAAATAAGCGAAATCCACGAATTTTAAGTATTTCAGTTTTAAACGTAAGTCTTATATTTAAAAAAATTGTGAAAAGATTACATTAAAAAAATTAATGTAATGCAAAAAACTAGGACAGGAATTAAGTCTAGTGATTTATCCCCTGTGCGGGTCTAACATAAAAATACCGGATTATCCCAACGACCAATTTCCCCAAATTATGCAATTTAGCAAAAAATTGTCGATAGGCAAAATTCTTATTATATTAGACAGATTAACATATTTTTCATCTGAATAACTGTAGAAAAAAATATATTAACAAAAAATTATTAAAAATGCACATAAAACATTGATTTAAATATCACTTGCTGATGCAACAAATAGCGCAGTTTCGTATGACGTCACAAATGAACCGTTGAAAGTCAAACAATCGTTGGATTGGTAGCTTGGTGGATTATGGTTGCGGCTGGAAGTCAGCCGACAAGATTTGATTGACTGATGAAAAGTAAATCAGCTGATTGCAACTGCCCTATATGTAGTGACTGTGACATTTACGATCAGCCATTATTGCCATATAATCCTATTGCATGGCGATAATTTTTTGGTCGACTGGATAATCAAGTAGTGCCAAATACCGAATTCTTGATTTCTCTCTCAGAATCTTCTGATTTGGCAAAGGATTGAGTAAGTTAAATGTAAATTAATTTAGGAATGAAAGTAGCGTAATGCAATGCTTAGCATGAATTTAATGAAGACCAAACTGGTCACCAAGGGATGATAGTCATTTTTCACAATGTGGTCAAATCTGTGTGTTTGCAAATTTTATCTGAAAAAGGTCTCTGATATTCTCTGACTTAATTTTGTGTCCTACCATTTTGAGGTACGAGAAGATCATTGTTATAGGTCACATGGTTGGGAAAATTTGATATATGGGTCATTGTAATTTAATGGAAATGAAGATTGAAAAAGTTATTAAGTTGTTGAAGAATTGGCAGCAATCGAAAGTGGAAAGCTAGCAACATTTCGCCAGATTTGGCAAGAAAATCGATTTTCAGGATTACCAGTGCCATTAAAATTTGGCATCAAATGAAACAACATTAAGAAATTTGGCACTGATTTATCATTGTTAATCTGCTCAAAGTGCATTATTTTGTTGTGTTAAACTCAAAGCTAATTTTTGACTGAGCTGGACCCAGACTTTCTTGATGTTGCGCTACAATACGAGAATGTATATGCAAAGTTTCACCAAGAAATAATTCTAATGATTTTGGCCAAATCTTGTCAATTGATTAAAAGGAAATACTTTCCAATTGTAATAATCTTTAAATTAAATCCAATGGTACTGCCATCTATGGTCTTATTAAAAAATAAGAAAGATTTAATAATTATGTATTTACTTTTTTGGATTTATTAATTAGCCCTTTATAGTCTAACTGTACTTTTACATACCATTAAAGAAAATTCAATGTAAAATTTGTTTAATTCTTCTATCTAATAAAAGAAGATTACACTTTTTGTACAAAATAATTTGCTAAATCCTATTTCTGAAAATACAAATGAACAGTCAAAGCTCACCATTTTTCAACATGGTTCTTTTCTTGAACCTTTAAACTGGGTGTCGCTTTTCACCTTTTAAAATATGTTATATGAAAAATTTGCAACTACAAAGCACTTCCTTAAGGGGAAGTGAAAATGTAACGTAATAATTTTTGGTAAAGTAAGTGTTAAGTATAAAGTTTTTGCTAATTTTGGATCTGCTCCCCCCTTTCAGATATCATATGTTATAATAATATCTTTGAATTTTTATAAAAGTAGATAAAAAGCTGAAAAGAGATAACATGTTATTTTGAATCAAAGGCCATATTACAAATAAAAAGAGAAAATTTTGATTGCATAAAATACTATATTATATCAAAAGGCAACCATCCCTTCCCCTAGAGATATCGTATGATATCTTATACGAGACCCTCCCTCCCCCCTAAAATAATAAAGTTATATATATTTGCACAGCCCCGTGTAAATATATACACGATAATATTTGTTAAATGTATATTGCCTAATGTGCCCATTATGCCATATTAATACTAACATCGAACAAAGGAATAAAACAACTTTTTGCTTTTAATACAAAATTTATTTGTACAGTCAAAGTTCCATAATCCGCACAAGTTCGGGCCAAAGGTTGTGCGGATTATAGAGTATAATGGATTATGCATCATTTTATTACTCCTACACAACATTCTAATTCTCTAATCAGTATAGGGTAACATCCCCAGTAATTGGCACATTAAGAATTTGTCTTTAAACTTACTTCAATGTTCATTACAAAGAAATAAGATATTTACTTGGAAAAATTTTTAAATAAAAGAATGCATAACTGCACATCTATTTTGCCCACTAAAAGCAAAAAAAATTCGAAAAAGTATTTTTATAAAAATATATTTATAAAAAGTTGCTGAAATCACCAGTAATTGGCACCTAGAGCACCAATGTATGACACCTTGTGATCCAGTAATTGACACAAGTTTATATTTAAAAAAAACTTTACATTTTGCATTGGGTTTAATCGCTTTAAATGAATTCACTGTAGATGAAGATGCCATATTCCAGGTTTTTGAGAGTAAGAAATCAGCATATTAGTCTGAAATGTGAACACTTTAAAGCAATACGACATACTTATATTAATACCCAGTAATTGTGATGCTGGTCCCAGTAATTGTCATATGAAGCTATAATGGATTCCAATTATTGATAATATTTCATATTTTCAAATAAAAACAAAATGATAAACAAAATTAGTCTATAACTTTAAAAGTGCTTCCAAAATAAGTGGTTTAATCTCAAATTACTTGCGAATTCCTTGTAACTGGAATAGGTGCCAATTACTTGGAACTAGCAAATTTGAAGCACCATTAATTGGCATCTATCATTAACCCCTTGAAGGGCACCGGTATATATTATATACCACTTAATTTTTATTCCCAAATGCCACATTGACACCAAAATTTAAGAATCAACTTTTGTTTCATATGATATGGTCGAAGAAAAGCTTTTACTTTGTTTCATATAAAATTGTTTATAAATACCGGTGTCAATCAATCATTTTAACATTTTAATAGCAGAAGTGCTTTGCCCCTCAAGGGGTTAATTCACAAATCCAAATATATGTGTCGAAAATACATTTACGCAATTAAAGTAACCCTTTTTAACTAAACAAAACTGTTGTCAATTAAAATTTAAAATATATTATAAATAAGATAATAATGAATTGAAAAGTATACCTTCATTAAGCCAAACAAGAAGCATTTGCAACAAAAATGGCTAATTTCATACAAGCCATAATTGTTCCTCTTTCCTAGGCACTATTGTCATCTAGTAGCATAAATCAAAGTTATAATCTTTAACGTAAATGAGCATGTAACTGGTATATGGTCTTGCATTTTTAAAAGACTGGATATAAATCTTATTTTAGAAAATGTTTGTAGGATGTGGCAATCACTGGTGCACGCCAATTACTGGGGATGTTACCCTACTATGAAAGGATAAGTACAAATCTAATAATTAATTTAACAGCCTATTTCGAAAAATGCCTTTTTAAAGTTATTTTATTAAAAGAAATTGATATATGTATGTGCATTTAAATAAAATTAATTACATAGGATCGGTATACAGTTTGTTATTTATGTTAAAAAAAGAAGAGTTATATTACAAAAATAGCTGTTTTATTATGATTTTTTTCCAAATTTTTTGTTAATTGTTTTAAAAATCAATTTTGGATCATGAATTTGTTAATTTTCTTTACTGTTAACTTCAGTGTTTACATTCGTAAAGCAACGCGAATTATAGAAAATTGCGGATTATGGGTGCGCGGATTATCCATCCTTGACTGCACATTATTGCTTGTAGTTCTAATTTTTCATGTATCTTTCAATTAAAGTTTTTCATATATATATTTCATTCATATTTAATTTTTTAAAGAATCGCTTAAATTTTTATGGCATTTGAATGTTATTTGTAAAATATATTTTTTTAAATGATAAATGTATAATATTTATTGTTAAAAAGAAATTTTCACAAATTTTTAATTTGTGAAATAAATTTGTGATAATTTAAGTTTATAGAATCAAATTTTGAGTCTTATATGCCACTTAATACATTTTGGATATTGGGGTATTACATCACCCCTCCTCCACACACACAAAGGGGATGTGGGATGGAACCTTCCCCAAAAACATTTGCGAATGCTATTACCCTTGACAAACTTACTAACTTAGTTGCAAATTTGTTTAACATTTAAATAAAAACTACTATGGACTTTTTTTTCTGATAGACATGGCAAAAGTTAAACATCTAATTGGAAATATTATTAAACATTTTACAAATAAAAACTATATTATATTTTTCTAACTCTGTACCTTTGTAATAAAAATTAATAAAACTAGTTGGTAAATACTGAAATTTGATTTGCATTTTAAGTTCCTCTCCTCACCCCCCCCCCTCGTAAAAAAGTCTTAGCAATGGCCTTGAATACGCTGGTTGGTACAAAGAGTGTTGCAGTCGTAACAAAACCATAGTGTATACAGTAGACTCCCTTAAATCCGTGAACGCCAGAAATCCGTGCATTTTTTTCAGATGTAAACAATGAAATTAAAGATGGTGCTGAAGTCAGCGGCTAACGCAATGCAAATAATTATTTAAATATATATTTTTTTAAATACTTTTCAACGTTTTCCTTTTTTTTTTAAATATTTTTCACTTTAAATTTTGCAGTGTTAAATAATACCTTTCTTAGACGTACGATGATCGATATTTAATCGAATTAATCATTATCGTATCGTAGTTGCAGCGTAATATAACTTTCAATGGCCGTTTGGTAGTGTTTTCAATTCGCGTGGCAGGATAATTTTTGCTATATAAAATTATTATTTTAATAGTTCTATTACTATTTTTGTATCCCTGCTAGTTACGAAACGAATAAGGGAATCTTCATCCGGTTTATTAATTATGATGATCGATATCTTATCGAAATAATCATTATGGTATCGTAGTCGCAGCGTAATATAGCTTTCAATGACCTTTTGGTAGTGTTTATAATTCGAGGGGCAAGATAATTTTTGCAGTATAATATGAATATTTTTTAATTATCAAGCGTTTTTTGTTTATTAGCAAAGGCAAATATTTTTTTATAAAAAAGATTGATTTTTCCTCATCATTATTTATATTTATAATTGCATCTTAATTATTTACTTTATTTTAATATTTTTCTAAAATTTTAGTTTACTTAATTATTTTAATAATAACTTGCTTTTTAACTATTTATTAATCTAAATATTTTACTAATTATTTTAATGTTTCAATTTATTATATGCATCGATTACAATGCCTAACTACCAATCAAATTAATGTTTAAAAAATGTAAACAAATCAATGACCAGAAATCCGCAAAATTCTAACATCCGCACAACCCCTGGTCCCAAGCTTTGCAGATTTGAGGGAGTCTACTGTACTCTAAACTGATGATTGTCACACTTTTTATGCTATAGCTTTATTTGAGAAACAAAGGGTGTACAGAACATCTTAAAAAATCTAGAAGGTATACGGTATGTTATTATGTATACCCTCCACTACATCCCTTATGGCATATGTTTAGACATATTCCTATTTATTATTGTTATGGTTTTTCTCAATAAATGCAGAACATCTGACATTTCATTTTGTAATTTCTTTTGTGCTGTTTGCATTTTCTCCTTTTTTGTTAAAGGGTTGTAGTTTAGGGTATATGCCGTATACCTCTAGATTTTTTTAAAAGATGCGTATACCCCTGTTTCTGAACTAAATCATTGACGTATATACTGTTTCCATGAATGTTCCTGACTTTAGCATATATACTCTGCCTATAATGTTCATATCCAGATTTTTTCACAAATACAACACTAGCTTGTGCCATCACAACAGAAAGAGAATCCTAAATATTTATACGATAGACTCCCTCAAATCCGCACAGCTTAAGACCAGGGGTTGTGCGTACATCAAAATTTTGCTGATTTCTGGTCATTGCTTTGATTACATTTTTTTACACAGTAACATGAAGGTAGTTAATAATGCAATTGACATTATAATGAATGCTTTCAATGTAATAAAATATTAAAATAAGTAATATGCTAAAACAATAAAAATTTATATAATTTTTAAAAGGTCACGTTAATAATCAATAATGTATGATTAAATATTCATTATAAAGAGGAAGCATATTTTTCCTAATTTACTCAATGAAACTTGCCTCATTAAGATAGGTTACTAATTCACATCAAAATCATAAACTAAGGAAGTTTTATTTCAGGTTTAGACAGGCTTAATAACCAAAAAAGCTTGATTTATACATAAACATATTTGGTAAGAAGATTGTGATGACCAGTGATATCAACAATATCTGGAGTTTTTTTTTATAAATAAATTAAATCTTCCTTCATGAAAAAAATATGAATTCAGTAATGTTAACAAAAATTACAAAATTAAAAAAATATAAAACTAAAGTTTACCTACCGCATTAGCCGGCATGCTGCAAAATTCGAGGAAGATAGGATTTTTGAATATGAGTCTCTGGTCTTTCCTGGCATGTCGGAAAAAGCGAGGATTTTCAGAAACAGAGAGGAGTGAAGTTCATTAGTTGTATTCAGTTGCAGCAATTTCTGTTGGGGATATACAGGGGAGCGATATAGAGTTTGTCTCCAATTTTCTAATTTTTTTAAACCTGTTTTTAAATATTCAAGAGAATAAAAAGTGTTTAGTGTGTCTCATATCATTTAATACAAAGCTTTCTCCTTAGCACCCATCCGATATTTACAGTGTAGAAATTAATTATCGCATACATTATCTCATGAACAATGAAAAAATATAATATTTATTTAAACATGTAAAGAGAGATATATGTGTTTACCCTATTTAAAAAAATTATTTCACATGATAATTTAATTAACTAGAAGAAACATCATACATGAACATTTTGCTTTAATAATATGATTAAAAAAATCTAATATTCACTTAAATAAAAATGAATACATAGAGACATCGAAAGCAATAAGTATTGATGTTTCCCCCCCCCCCTTTAAATGAAAAGTGTTGCTCGAAAAACAAAAATAAATCAGCAGCCCACCTACCAATAGCGAAACCTCATATTTTATGGCATGCCGGTGTATCTCGATTTTTCCAATATGCCAGCTAATGTGAGGGGGGAGGATGTTAGTTTGGCGGTAGCTTTTTGGTCGACGGGATAATCAAGTAGTAGTCTTAATTCGTGTAGAAGATGTATTATTATTTAAGGCAGATAATATGATAGCATAGCGTTCAAGACTCCAATGGATATATATACAACGAAATGATTTATGCCAGCTAATGTGAGGGGGGATGTTAGTTTGGCGGTAGCTTTTTGGTCGAGGGGATAATCAAGTAGAACCCTAAATTCGTGTAGAAGATGCATTATTATTTAAGTCAGATAATATGGTAGCATAGCGTTGAAGACTCCAATTCATATATAGACAGCGAAATGACTTGCATAACTTATTATATTTTTGATTACACATACAAACACGACACAACCAAGTACGGTGAGAGGGGGATAAAAGACCTGCCCGGGGGCCTGGCTTCAGAAAGAAGAAGTACTGGAATTTTATCCGTTCCAAATCTGAACTTGTTTATGCTTTTTCTTCCTTTACCATGTGAAACACATTTCCTGGAAACGTGGCTAGAAGATTTTCAACAAAACCACAGGGAATTCCCCTCACTGAGAGGTTTGAAAGCTGTGAAGTAGTGGATCGTGTTACAAATAGTTCGGGAATTCCTTTTTTTAGCACTTCCCAACAAAGTTGAAAAGTGCTTATGTATTCGGTTTGTCTGTCTGCCTGTCAGCGCCCTAACTCCTGTAAATACACTCAGATTGCTCTGAAATTTTTTGACGTTATTGAAATTTACCCTAGCACGAACCCTATAGAAAATGATGTTTCTACCATGATTAGTATTGTTACAGTTAGAGTCAAATTTTTCCATTACATTATGGCTTACGGGGGGAAAATCGTTTCAAAGGATTTTTAAATATGTTACGCCCTGTCAAACATATTAAAAGTTACATGCATCTATGAGGTGTACTAAAATATGCATTCTATAAAATATGTGGTGAAAATAAAGTTATTATTGATTTAGAGGGCCACACGAAAGAATTCCGTTACATAACGGTAAATTAGGGATTGGTGTGCGACATATTTTCACTATATTAAACTGTTTCATGTAGAATAAAATTGATATATGCCACTGAGGCTTAATATAAATTATACGAATTATACGACATTATCTTGCATAATATGAAATAAATAGGATTTACAGGGACACACAAAAGATTTCAAATAGTATATTCTTTCCGAAGTACGGTATATGTATCCGATGATGGCTGATGGATGTATGAACTGCATTTTAATTATGACATTCTCGATTAAGTTTCACTAAATCTATCCACATTACATGATGTGTATAAATGGTATAGTTGGTATACAGGGCTATCCAAAACAGTTCGCCAACGTTAATGAATATGAGCATAAATTACTGGTTCTTAAATAAGTTATGCATTTTTACGTTGAACTGCATTCAGTTTACTAAGGAATGCTTACAGAATATAGATAATATTATGTACAAGGCCACGTGAAGAATTGGGTTCATAGACGCCTATGAATGATAATTAATGGCAATGTGGTTTAAGAGTTTTTTAATTTAAAATAAATTTTAGCTTAATGCTGATGTGTATTAAAGGTTCAAGGAAGGAGGACAAGGCTGAACAAAAGTATTCAAGTATGTTTCCATATATTAGTATAAATTGCTGAAAAAGAAATTACAAGCTACTAGACATTTTTTTTTTATTAAACTAGATTTTCACATTATGTAGTATGTATATCAATTGACAGATCAAATACAAGGCTGTTCAAAATTATTGGAATACATATTTGGCTATATGCGCTTATTTCCCTAAATAACAAAGTTTTGTAAAACGATTTCATGAAGTGTTGCAAAGTGCTTTATAATCTATGTTAAGGGTGTTCTTTAATCAAAAAGGGCAACTTTGCGAAACAAGTTTTAATTTATTTTTGTGTGGAAATGCATGAAACTAGCAGGTCTTCTTGTTGAGAAACTATCTAATCGCACTCATTTTTCTTTTTTTCTTTTCTTTTCTTTTCTTTCTTTCTTTCTTTCTTTTTTTTTTTTTTTTTTTTTTTTTGTAAACGCATTGGGTTTTTCAGAACAAGTCGTGATGAAAGCAGAAAAAACGGCTTTACAAAAGGAAAAAAGCGCGTGATCACGTGATCAAAATTGCTTAAAACTCGATAGGTAATTTAATTATCTTAAAATGGAAAATTAGGTTAGATTCTAAATCGGTTCCAAAGTCAGGCCTTCCAATTTAATATCATTCTGTTGAAAAATGAAATTGTAAATGTTTCAAAATATTTTGCGCTTATTGAGCAAAGTAGTTGAAAACAATCTTAATTCCCCACACTAGGCACAGAAAAAGACCCGGATGATAATGTAAAGTCTATGGGAGCGTTCTTTTCAAATATCTCGCTCAAATTTTAATAAAGTTATTTGATTTATTTGCACAAGATAGCTGAGGACGATCTAAAATCGGCCTAGATTTTACTTTTTATATTACGATAGTTTCAATTTCAGAACCGTTTAAACCGGTTTTAAAAGTTAAAGCAATTTTCTTTTAAATCTGAAACCAAAACTGAAAAAATAAAAACTAGGCCGGTTGTGGATCGTCCTCAGCTATCTTGTGCAAAACAATCATGTAAATATATTAAAATTTGGGCGAGATATTTGAAAAGAACGCTCCCATAGACTTTACATAATCATCCGGGTCTTTTTCTGTGGCTAGCGTTACGCCTTAACGCATGATTTTTCTTACCTGTTTCTAAACAAAACGATCCGATGGAAGGGGGCCATGCCTACACCTCAAGGCACTGTCGCATTAGTGGTTGCTGCCTCTTATTACTCTTCCTTCCTGAGGATTGTCGTTTTATTAGGTAGCAAGATTTCTATAATACTTCGGATTTTTTTACATAATACTTATTCTATTTATGCTTATTCTGCACAAACTTTGGTTTCTTTTGTCTTTAAAAAATCTTTATTTTCATATTAACAAGCCGCCCTTGGCGACCAGTTTGGTATCCCTTGAATGTATACTAAGCATTAAATCATATTGTTTTTATTCATAATTTATTTTAATTCCTCAGTTTTTTGCCAAATTAGAAGATTTTGCTAGAGAAATAGACACAGATGCCATATACGCACCATAATAGGGCGATTGGAACAAAATTGTAATTATATGTGCATTCCATGGTAACCCGGCTGTTGTTATTTATTTATTAATCGTTTGTTTACTTTTATTTTCATTTTATAAAGGATATAAATTGTTTTATTCTATAATTATTAATTAAATTTTTTTCAAATTATTATTTTTTGTTTAAAATAATTGAAATTAGATAATATATATATATATAACTGGTATTTGAAGTCAAAGTTTTCGCCAAACTGGCGTCAGAAAAATAACGCGCACACGTGGTGCATATGACATCTGGGCTGAAAAATCAGGAATTCAGTATTTTTATGCTAACCCGGCGCAGATAATAAATCGCTAAATATTGTACACATGACATTTTTTCACATGTTAATAATTATTTAAAATATAATTGTATAATCCTTTCACTCATTTCATTTATAATACATAACTTTAATTTGAAACTGAAAGATTTTAAATTCATGACCTTTATTTATTTATTTATTCTGAGTAAAAAGAAGAGACAAAATAAAAATAATATTTTGAAACTTCATAATTACAGCAAAGGAACTGAGTATAAATAAAACCAATTTACCACAGCCTAAATCTAACCAAAGGACTTTTGCACAGTAACTCATAAAATGTGTTTAATTTAGACGTTGCCATTAAACAATTAACAAATAATCATGATTTTTGTGCCACATACGTTAGGGTAATATATATATATATATAGATTATTTTTGCTACAAAGCTTAGAAATAAGCATAATAGAAAAAGCAACCACGAACACAAAAAGTTATAATTTTAAATTTTTCAGAAATTATGAGTACCTATAAAGAAAATAATCTAGGAAGTAAGTAAAAATAAAGATTTCTTATGTACACAAAATAATTCTATTTGCATTATGAAATTAAAATCTATAGCTGTCCTAATGGTCATCAAGACTTGATTTATATAGTTAGAGGATCAAAGTACAGTCGAAGATCTATAATCCGCACACGCTGCGACCAAAGGTTGTGCAGATTATGGAATTTTGTGGATTATAGAGTATTATGTATATTATATGTCATTTTATTATTCCTAGACGGCATTTTAATCCTTTAATCAATATAATATGAAAAAATAAATATGAAATCTAATAATTAATTTAATATGCTATCTGAAAAAATGCCTTTTTAAAGTTATTTTATAAAGAAATTTATATATAAGTGCATTTAAATAAAAACAATTACTACATATGTTTTATAATGCTGTAATACTTTTTTTACTGTTAATAAAATAAAAGTATTATATTAGCAAAAAATAAATGTTTTATTGAAATTTTTTTTTCATTTTTTTTATTTGTTTTAAAAATCATTTTTAGATCACAAATTTGTAGATTTTCTTTACTGCTTGTTTCATTGTTTACATTCGTAAAGTAACGCGGACTATAGAAAATTGCGGACCTCTTCTTGGGGACCGCTGTATTTAACATAACTTAAACAATCAGTTTACTCAATCAGGATGTCTTCGATTAATATATGAAAAACCAAAATTGTTTAGGCTAATATATAATGTGAGTGACAGGGAATGGTCAAATACCGGAGGGTGTTAAGGTTATATCAAGCTCTAAACTGAAAAGGTTCTCATGAGAAGCAGATTTGTATAAAATATATGCATATAGGACATGCAGAGGGTCATCTGATCTCTGTTCGGAAGCTCTAATTTCTTCTTGTATTCCGTGTAACTTAAACCGTGTTATGAGGGGAAAGAAAAACTCTGAAAATAGAAACTCTACATTATATTTTTATTATTTTTTACAATATCAAACTCACTTCTTTACCCATGAGATTTACCCTACACAAAATTTAAAATGATATTCAAAATCTGCCACCTTTCCCCGAAATTTTTGTTATTGTTCCTGTAGCTATTTTTGCCAAATGAATAAAATTCTTAATGCTTATGTTTGCTGCTTGCATAAAAAATTAAAGTTGCTTTCCAATTTTTTAAAACTTACTTGACAACGAGTTTTTTTCTGATCTAGATTTATGATGATAAAAAAAAAAGATCTGGAGTCATAATCATGATGACTACACCCTCCACCCTAACACACACAAACATATTTCTATTTTTTCCTTTCTATCAAAAATCATATTAATGCCGAATTATAAATTACTTGCACAAAAACTCAATTAATGTAATGGAAAGGATATTGTTATTGTGAGAGCACAGGTGTCTGATATGTCCAAACAACATAATGTGGATCGTTGAGTCGATCCCCCCGTCCATCAAAATTAGTGGAAAAGGTAAAGTATGAGAAAAAAAGTTATTTTCTTGCAGTTTTCTTTCTTTCTTTTTTTTGGGGGGGGGGCTTTTTCTTGTTTTGTTTTTATTTAATTCAGAGTCAAAAGTTTTAAGCAATATATTTAAAACCTCTTTTCGCAATAAAAAATAAAGACACCTGTTGGTTTACTGTGATAAAATGAATATTGTTCTCAGATTCAAGCCCCTTGCTTGTCTTGTGATGGGTGAGCTTGGTTGCTGAATAAGAGCTTGCTGGGTTCGAACCCAGTCAGGCATGGATGCGTGTCGTGGGTCAGATTCCATTTTAAACAGAAGTCTTGGTTTATTTAGCTGATGTGTAGAAGAAACAAACGTAGTGTCCCTAACCAGCAGTGAATTCCACATTCTCTAAAGATTACTTTCGTGATTATACTTAAAGCTGCATATTTCTAGCCATAGGAAAGAATCTTTCATTTTTAAAATCTTTCATTTTCAGAATTACCTGTAACTCTTTTATGTTTTGTTACTTGGATTGAATTGATAGATTCATTCATAGATTGATGATATAAGCAGCATGTTTTAAAAAAGATTAAAGATTTACATTGCAAACAAGTAGACCGTCTACACACGTTTATAAGCCGAACATACAACATTTCAGTGAAAATTCGTCTAAAATTGGAAACCTGTATGTAAGCTGGTGTTAAAAAATGGGGATGAAAAAATTCAGTGAACAAAATTTTTTTTGTACATTAGTAATAGGTAAAAGTGCGACTTTCGAAATTATTGATCTGTCCTATTTAGACGTGCTGCCAAACCCTGGTTCATTGGGTACCGCTCATTCTGTAATGACTTGCTTGTTCATAAAAATCAAATATCCTATTTTCGGATCGAATTGCCAAAAAAATAATCGTTTGATCTTTCAAAAAAATGCTCCATCAACAATGTGATGAAATTATAGACGCTGCTCTTTTTGAAGTAAATCGCATGTAGAGCATAATAAATAAAGTACGGTCGTACTATAAAGACGTTTTAAAAATATTCAGTTTTGCTGTTGTAGTAACCAGTACTTCGGATGCAATATAGTGGTCGAAATATTTTGTGTGTTCTTATAAATATTTTTTACTTTATATTATAGAGGAAATAAATTGTAGTTATCCGCAGCAACATATATCAATTTTATAAAATGTTAAATAGTTTAATACAATTAAAACGCGCCCCTAACAATGTTCTCCCTACATCTGTAATGGAATACTTTTGTGTAGCCCTGTAATTTAATAATACATGTTCTTTGCATCACACATTTTACCGAATGTATATGATAGTATAAACCTCATAGATGCACATTAATTTATTATGTCCGAAAGAATGTACCACCATTAAAATGCATTTCAAACTTTTTTCTCCGGACCGTAATGTATCGGAATAATTTTAATTGCCCCTGTCATTCAACTATGCATCCTATTTTCTAAATTCTGAAATGACTCGGCAAAACTGTGTAATAATTATATATTCTAAACTCCAAACTATTCGGTTGTTATATGTGGACAGACGGACAGATTGAACGACAACTGTCAGTGCTACGCATTTGTATAATTACGAACGCTCATAAAAAGACGGCCTGGTACTCTGACGATGGTGAATGAGACAACAGTTGATATGCATACTGATATATCAGTGAAATAAAGCCATTTTAATGCTTGAAAATTAATTCTGGTAATAATTTGAATAATGAATGAGAATTGTTAACTTTTTACATTATAAAAGAATGGAGTTTTAAAATAGTTATAGAAATTTGTGTGTAATTTTTTTTATATTCATCATCTTTTTTATTTCATTTTAGAATATCAGTTTTTAAAATTTTTTTGTACTAGGTTATAAGCCCCTGTACTTTGTAGCCAAAAAATGTCCGGAAATTCTCGATTCATGCATGGAAATATACGATAATGAGAAATTGAAGAAGCAATAATCCAAAAGATGAAGAAAATCAAAGAGTGAAAGTCTGGATTATGTTATTCGACCGAAGGCCGATTTACAAATTTGGGGGCCCCGGGCATTGATGCTTCTGGATGGGGGGCTCCTTTATCTGATACTTACAGGGGATTTGACTAAAAAATTGAATAAAGATTACTATGGTAATCATTATTAACTTGAAAATATACATTAAAAAATTAAATATAATAATCAATAAATAACTTTTATAACTATTTCACAATTATGAAATTTAAATGAGTAGCCGTTTTATGTTATTCGACCTAAGTGCCAAGTCACCCTAATTTGGAACCAGCTTATTAAGACTGAAAATTATTGCTTGTTTCTCAGATTATAAAAAAAAGAAACAGGAAAAGTTGTATACTCGTCTTTCATCTCTGAATAAATAAATAAATAAAATCTGCAAAGCGATTGAAAGAAGCTGCTTTATCTTAAAAATCCGTGCTTTATAAACTGCAGGTTTTATGTCAAAAATGTTACTTTCATCTGTCTTGAACATGGCTGGTGGCGGTGACAGTCAAGCAGACAGTTCAAAAAATATTATCCATCATGAATATTAACTCTTACTTAATGAAATTGCATAGCACATAAAACTGGGGAACAATGCTATAAAATCAGTACAGTCAATTGGGCTCATTTTGACCCCTAACAGGGTAGCTTTGGCCCAAGAAGGAAAACAGATTAAATCTGCTACGTCACTTGAGTTAAAGGCAAAGTTTTAGTCTCAAAATATGAATAGCAACACTAGTATGAGTTTGGCAGCCCATTGGAAATAATTCGCCACAGTTCCATCATGGCACCATGGATCAAAGTCTTGTAAAGGAGGAGATATGTTGTCCCAAATTTGGGCCAAAGTGACCCTGATTGACTGTTCATTGGAATCGGAAGTTATCATCTGATTTATCATCAAGTGAAACGAGAAAAGTCGACCTTTATCGGTGTTAGTTTCTTTTTTTAAAGAAAGTAGTACAATACCCCTTAGAATTTGTTGGAATATTATTCTATGCGAAGGAAAAAGTTCCTCAATAATAAAAAAAGGTAAAGGCTTAACCTTTTTGTTTTGATGTATTCAGTTAGAATATATTCTTCTTAGAATGAAAAAAAAAACATTTATCAAATGAAAATACAGTGGAAAAATATGTTATATATTATATTTGAAACACATCACAATATAATGAAAAAGGTAGACATTCTTGACACTATTTACAAAACACTAAAATAAAGAGAAGTACTTTGAAAAATACATTAGATTCAGTTTGATGCAGATTTAAAATAATAATTATCACTTTGGAATAATAATGGATTTTTAATCCATCACAGCATTTTGCTGCTAACTGCTACTGCAGCAAATGAATAACTGATTGTTCTGAGTCTGTTCCAGTGAAACAACAAAAAGATGATGCTGCCGTATGGTGGCAAGTTCTGGTACAAAAGATCAATTCTCTAATTGAATTACTAAGCTGTTACCTGATACAGGGGAGGAAACATGATGCGGTTTTTGAACTTTTGAGAGTCATGCAAAAATGTGATTCTCAGGTTACGCTTCAACACAACTTCCTTAAATATGAATGAGTTCGAACACGTGTACTCTTCTCGAATATGAAACTTCTGTGGCTACAGACATCCTGATTAAAGTGTTAACTTTAGCTATGGATCTTGGACCATCAAAATCCTCTTGAAATTATTATGCTTAAAACATTTCAAGAAAAATGTATTGAACTGAACCAACGCAATCCAAACCCTCAGTAATGCCAATGGATGGCAAGATTGGACAGTTTGAAATCTTTGATTACGAATCAATTTCCGATACACTTTTTTGGAGATGATTTACAGAGAACCAGAATTTTCGCTGTCGCTCGCCATTGCGCCAAATTGCTACTAAATTCTTCATTTGGCAAGTAAATAAGAGATTAGATTCGATTCGCCAAATTGCTAGTGTTTAATTTTTACTTTTTCTTTGTTTTTCATACATATGCATAAATACTTATTTTTGATATGTTTGTAGCGGATAGTTGACATTAGATTAATAACAATCACTGTCGCAGTTATAAAAACTTAAGTTATTTTAGAACATGTTGAAAAATGGGGGTACATTAAATTAAAAGATTATTATTATTATTATTATTTTTGTACTACACGGCAAATTTATTTGGCTAATACTTTTTCATTTGGCGAATGTTTTTATTTTTAATTAGCCAAATTACTATCGTTGGTCAAATGTCAGCGAGAACACTGCAGAGAACTATTATACATTAATTAGTTTGCTTTTAATGCAAAAAAACATTCAGCTAATTTATACCTATATTACGAGGGGGAGCCTGAAATTAAGTTCCTCTTGGCGACTGTGGACAAAGGTATGCATGAAAGACAAAATATTTAATGAAACATTAAAGATGTAAATTTTCTTTTCTACATACAGTAAAACTCCGATAATTCAGATTAAATGGGACCAGACCCATTCCGGATTATCCGGAGAATTAAAAAAAATGATATAGAACAAAACATACTTACAGAAAATCACCTTTATGTTAAACTTATTGAATATTTTCAGATAGTAAAAATGTTCACTTTGCTTAATTCTTCCGAAAAGATTTCAGAAGAAAAAGAATTTCAGCAGAAAAGTTTTTTTTTTAATTCAGAATACGAAGATGAAACATGTTAATGTTATGAAAAAAATAGCCAATCGCTTCTCAAACTTGAAAAAAAAATTGACCAAACCGATCCAAATTATCCGGAGATCCGGATTAACGGGATCCGAATAAGCGGAGTTCTACTGTAAATACAAAAATAGTTGAGACACTTACCATACACTTTTTAGTCCAAGAGCCGACCGCACAAAACCCTATGTCATTGAGCACACGAAAAAATCATTTATTTTATGGAAGAGTAGTAAGAGGGGGGGGGGAATCAAACGATCTACGACTGCCGGAAGTGAAGTGGTGCATGAGCCAAAAAGGAATACCACTAGTGGTTGACTCGAAGACTCAGCATTGTGTTTGTCATAAAATCGAAAGTATGAAAACACGGAAAATTAGGTGCAGGAAAACACAATGCTAAGTCTATGAGTCAACCATTAATGGTATTCATTTTTGGCTCATGCACCACTTCGCTTCCGGCAGACACGGGTCATTAAATTCCCCTATGACTACTCTTTCATAAAATAAAGGAATTTTTCTTGTGTTCGATTACCTAGGGTTTTGTGCGGTCGATTCTTGGACTAAAACCTTTCCGCTCTCATGACTGGAATAGGTGGCGAACAATCTTATTTGGAAAAACCAGGTGCTCTACACGGAGCTCGATAAATTATTTCATTCTCGACATTTATTTCATTCTTCTATCTCTACAAGAAAAAAGTAATAGGTTCGTGAAAAGTTTCGAAATCCGATTTTCGATGGATATAGGTACATGTTTCATGAGTCAGAGAATTCAAAAGATATGTTTTTACAAAATGTCTGTCTGTGTGTATGCAACAAAAATTTGTGGCCGCTCTATCTCTATCTCATGGACTAACACATGGAATATCCCGAAACGGTACTGCTAGGTTATCCCGTCGACCAAAAAATTATCGCCAAACTATAAGATTAAATGCCAATAATGGAGGATCGTTAATGTCACATTCAATGACATTAAATACGATTCACGTGTTTAAAATGTCATTAAGTGAACTTTATTTCGAATTTTTATTTGTATTCTTATTAATATTCCACTAATTATTTGATTTTTCGTTATTTAAAATAAAAATTATGTCAATATGTATAATTTGGCTATTAATTTCGCAAAATTGGTCAACGGGATAACAGAGTAGTATCCCCGAAACTTTAGAATCTGTTAGGCCTTGACAAAAATTGATTCTGATTAGTTTTTGGTGTATATTGTTCAACAGGTAGAGCTGCTATGCTGCATTATAAGCATTAACCATATTTTAAGAACTAGTACAAAGATTTTCATAAAACTTTAGATTTAGTTAGTATTTGATATAAAATGGTACTGATTAAATTTTGTGGCATATCATTTAACAGGTGGCGATGCTATGCTGCATTTTTCAAGAATTATTGACGTGCCTCAAATAGCAGAAAGTTTTGGGATATCCACATTTGACTAGTTCCTAAACAATTGAAGTACATTGTGATGGAAATGAAAGTGCATACTGATTAACTTTACTAATCGTATATGTGAATTTAGTAAACATGCCGAATAAATATTCAATAAATTCTTTATATAATTAAAAAAATAAATACCAAGCTCATGCTGGGTGCAAAGAATACATGATAAAGAGATCTGCTTCATCTAAATCCTTTGAAAATTTTTAATGAAGAAAATATAAAAAATAAGTTTTTTTTTATTTTTTCACAAAATATATTTTTAACATATTTCTCTTCAATTTTTAAAAGTGTTTCTTGAATAAAGCCTTTGTTATAACGTAACATATTGAGGTACAATTTATCCTTTTCAGGTCAGGTTATTTTCTTAATTTTAGGGAAAAGATACTTTACAGTAAATTAAAAATTGTCAATCTAAAATTATTTGCTTTTTTACCAAAATAACAATTTTATTGACTGTGACAATTATGAAAAAAATTTACAATTTTTTAATTTATTACTACATGCTAACGCAAAAAAGATGTGATAATAATAAATGCAATGACAAATACAGGGTTCACATTTAGATTTAACATAATAAAAATACAAGAGATTTTCAAGAGGTGTCTATTCAGTATGAAGCAAATGCTTTTTTAAAATAATGGTTATCAGATAACCCTTTAGAAAACATCTTGAACAAACAAAACATTTTCTCCAGTATAAATCATGAAATGTCTGTCTAGTTTTTTGGAACACATTTCAGAAACACAAGTATTTTATTCTGTATGTGTCAAGAGATGCTTTCTTAGATTACCATTAAGAGAAAATGCTTTGGAACATATTTCACAAACAAAAGGTTTTTCTCTTGTATGAGTCAAGAGATGGGTTTTGAGATTACCATTCTGAGAAAATCTTTTGGAACATACTTCACAAGCAAAGGGTTTTTCTCCCGTATGAGTCAAGATATGTTTTCTCAAAATACTCTTACCAGAAAATCCTTTAAAGCATATATCACAAACAAAAGGTTTTTCACCTGTATGTATTAAGAGATGGGTTCTTACTTCATGATCCTGAGAAAATCTTTTGAAACATATTTCACAAATAAAAGGTTTTACTCCTGTATGCGTCAAGAGATTTAGTCTTAGATTACCATTCAGAGAAAATCTCTTGGAACATAATTCACAAGCAAAGGGTTTTTCTCCTGTATGTGTCAAAAGATGGGTCCTTAAAGTACTATATTGAGAAAATCGTTTGGAACATACTTCACAAATAAAAGTTTTTTCTCCTGCATGCGTCAACAGATGCCTTCTTAGAGAACTATTCTGAGTAAATCTTTTGGAACATATTTCACAAACAAAAGGTTTTTCACCTGTATGCGTCAAGAGATGCTTTCTTAGATAAGTATTCTTAGAAAATGTTTTGGAACATGCTTCACAAATGAAAGATTTCTCTCCTCTATGAATGGAGGAATGTTTTTCTTTATCCCCATTTTGAGGAACAAAGTGCTGTTCACTGGCAGACGAATTTTCTTCTGTAATCGATGACATTTTGTCAAATGAATAAGCTTGATTTTGGACGATAACAGACACTTCTTAAAGGCATTAGCAAGAAGAGATTGTTGCTATTTTCATGCAAGGATACTTATTAACTTTCAGCAAAAACAATTTTATCAATCAATTTCAATCAATCATTTTATCAATCATATTATCATCAATAGATTTATCTAAAAACAGAAAGAAAAATAATTAAGAAGACATTTTTAAATATACCTCTTTAAGTTTTAACTTTGAATTAAGAAGCCTGTGCAATTTAGGATTATCGCAATAGCTCTTTCTCACAAACTAATGCTCGAATTTTCATTAAATGTCCGATTCAGTTAGTACCTGATATAAAATTATTATTCTTTAGTTTTTGGAGTAAATCATTCATCAGGTGACGCTACTATAAAGAATTATTCATGATTATCGGAATAGTTCTATATCAAGAACTAACACATGAATTTTCACCAGACTTTAAATTCATTTACTTCTAATATAAATTAATATTCTTTAATTTTTGGAGTAAATTGCTGTATTGTCCAATTTCTTTTACGAGTTCTGCGAACTCTATCTGAAATACTGATACACTGATTTTCCTCAAATTTCAGATTCAGTTTGAACTTCAAATAAGATGGCTGCAGATTAGATTTTGCTAATCGGTGACGCTGCAATGTTTTATTGTTCTGGAAATATTAACGTGTATGAGATAAAAGAAAGTACTGGGATTGCCACATTCGTCTCGTTATTTTTAAAGTACTGTGGTACCTTAAATTTTAAACAGAATTGGTTCCAAAGAACTGTTAGTAAATCTAATCAAAGTTTATCATAATATACATTGTGTCTCAAAAAGATCTATACAATGACAAAACAAGTTACAATAGATAGAATAACTCACAAAGTTTTTCTTTTTTTTCTACAATGTTTTTAGCCATAAAAAGAAAATATAGTGCTACACAAAAAATACTACAAATTTCTACGGTGCTATTCAAAAAATTGCGTATGTCCTGAGGAAACCTCCAAGGTTTGAAATGTTCATACACTTAAAACCGGTGATGCTGCTATGTTTAATTTTTATGGAAATATTAAAATAGCAAATATTATAATTTATGGAAATAAATAAAATTATGGAAATATTAGTATTAATTTTATGAGACAGAAGAAAGTTTTGAGAGTGCCACATCTAACTAATTATTATTTTTTTTAATTACACCTAATTGTTCATGATATTCCCAAATGATACCCAAACAAGATTTTTACCCCTTTGCTGTCCATATATTCAGTCCCAACTCAATTTCAACTAAACTTCTTATACCCATTCACAAGGTCAAGCATTCAAGTCATACTTTTTTGTCCCACCGACCAGAAAACAATTGCCAAACTATAAGATTAAATGCCAAACATGGATGATCGTGAATGTCACATCCAATGACATTAAATAAGATACACGTGTTTAAAACGTCATTAAGTCATTTTTATTTTGACTTTTTATTTATATTTTTATTAATTTGTTTAAAAAAACATGCAACATGTAAAACTTGGCTTTTAGTTTGGCAAAATTTGTCAATGGGATAACCAAGTATTACCTTTTTTTTCTTTTTCATAATTTTGATTAAAATTTTTTTTAACTAATGTGCTGAACTGAATTTTATACAATTTGAATTCCTTTTTTTTTTTGTCTTCAAACCAGCATAGCAAAACAATTACCTCCAAAGTTGTAACTAAGTTCAGGGAAATACCTATTTTAACCCTCCTGATCAAAATATGTTTTGACCGTCAGTGGTCAAAGAAATAAAAATTTATTTTTTTAAATGATAAATTTTGTGCAACATTTGAACGAATTTTTCACAACATTTAACAATATTGGGGAAAAATAATTATGCATACATTTTTTTTTATAATTGATCTCTTGTATAAATTTCAATTTTTTGGATTTTTTTTTAAACCAAATTTTTATAGCATATTATGTAAATATATTTTTTATGCATTTCACTTTTTTTTTTCAAGGTATATACTATATAATGCTATGTTTTAATTTCACAAGTACAACGAATATATACACTGTATGAAATATATATAATTATAAATATGTACTATACCAGTAGAAATGAGAGGGAGGCGCCCCCCCCCCTCCATGTGAACAATTTTTACATTTATGATTATTTCTCAAAATTATAGCTATGATATATAGGAATAAAAATTAATTTATATAACACTTTGTTTGATCTTTTGGTGAAACTTTTAAATGCCAAAATGAAATCGTCTAATGCCAAATAGAAATTGTCTAAATTTGTTCACATGTGCCCCACTGAAGAGATAGCTGTGAACATGGTTGGGGCACATGCAAACACATTTATGAGTAAGACAAAACTAATTTTTCATGAATAAAAACTGGGATAAAAACTTATTAGATGCCTTCTCTCTATTTGCATGAATAAATCAATAAATATTTCAATAAGATACAAGAAATTATTTGTAAGATTAAACATTAATTTTATACCTACTCCTTTGGAATCAAGCATAGCAAAACTATATTACTTTTAAATAAGTTATTGAATAATTCTGTTACTGTGTTTTTACGTTTTTGTAAATGTTTTGCTATGAGGATCACAAAATTAAGCATCATGTTTTTAAAAATTAGTAAAATTCTGATATAAAAAATTTATGATTATCAAAACACTCTTTATCGTTTCTATTTTTTGGGGAGGGGGCTAATTAAATTTTATTTTTATAAAATAAAATATCTTTACTGTAACTTTAATATAAGCTAAAAAAAAGTTTAAGACTGGAAATCATTAAAGAATAACAATCATATTGGCTTTTACATTTTACAGAAAGCCACTACTTTTAATTATTCTTTAAGTTCCAGTAAATTAAAATTGTGAAGAAATCCTAAAAACATTGAATTGATAGCTAAATGTTTGACAAGGTTAATTAAATTTTAAACTAAAAAGAAACATTCACAGACTTAAAAAATATACTTGTGAATTGGTTACATCTACCCCCAGATGCTCTGTTCACAAGTGCTCCATCTAACCAATTTACACCTAACTTGTAATATAAAAAAAAAAGATTTTTTTAACTGAAATAAGGAAACATAACTTTTTGTAGACATACACAATTAATGTCTCTATAGAATGTAATGCTGATATTATGCTTTAAAAAATGTTTTGAATGAATTTTTACTTTAATAACTTTGGAAGTCATTCTTACTTAACACCTTCTAAAAAACAAACTACAACAACCTGCAATCAAAATCACTGATTGTTTTAAAAATTCAGCAAAAGATTGTACTAGAACTGCCATCAATGTTTTAAACTTTTTAACTTGAGATTAACTGATTGAAATATGTACTGTTTACATGTGATCACCTCTCCATTTATATGATTTTCATTTATCTGCATATATGTATAATTGATATTCTTTAATATATATACAGTAGACTCTCTCAAATCTGCAAGTTTTGAGAATAGAGGTTGTGCAGATTTTAGAATTTTGCATATTTCTGGTCATTGCTTCTGGTCATTGTTTACATTACATATTTTTAAACAGTCATTTGAATGTAATTTATAATAAAATATTAAAATAAGTAACAAACTACAATAATAAAAATTTAGATAATTTTTAAAAGGATTAAAATATTAAAAGCAAGGTCAAGTTAATAATCAATAATACAGTAGACTCCCTGAAATCTGCACAGCTTGGGACCAGAGGTTTTGCGGATTTTAGAATTTTGCAGATTTCTGGTCATGGTTTTGTTTATATTTTTTAAAAAGTAATTTGAATGTAATTGATAATGAAATGAAAAGTATAATGAATGCTTACAATACACTAAAATATTAAAATAAGTAATAAACTAAAATAATAAAAAAATTAGATAATTTTTAAAATGATTAAAATACTAAAACCAAGGGTCAAGTTAATAATCTATGTACAATTAAATATTTATTATAAAGATTAAATGTGTTTTTCCTAAATTATTCAATAGAGCTTGCCTCATAAAGGTACATTACTAATTCACATCAGGATAATAATATAACAAAGCTTTATTTCAGATTTAATCAGACTTAATAACTAAAAAAAGTTTGATTAATATATAAACATATTTGGTAAGATTGTGATTACCAATTATATCTGCAATATCTTGATTTTTTTTTCAGAAATAAATTATTCTTTCTTCATGAAAAAACATGAATTCAATAACATTAACAAAATTACAAATTAAACAATGTATGGAATTGATATAAAACTGAAAAAGTCAAATTTTGCACCTGCGTATGAACTGAGTGTTTCATTGTTTAAATCCATAAATTATGTGCGGATTTTAGAAAGTTGCGGATTTGAGGGAGTCTACTGTATATGATTAAATATTAATTATAGACATAAAATGTATTTTTCCTAAATTATACAATGGAACTTCAGAGTTTCCCCCAGGTTTAAAAAAGGGCAGGGCGCTACTGTTCTGAAAAGGGCACTTTTTACATTTTCCAGGGCACTTTTTACATTTTTAAGGGCACTTTTTAATTTTTAAGGACACTTTTATACAGTTGAATCTAGAATCTAGCAATTCAAAAAGTTGTGAAAAAACAGAAATTTCATCAAAAAATTGAAAAAAAGGTAAATTTTGTTAAAAGATCGCGAAAAAAAGCATTTATTGTTATGAGATCACGAAAAAACGGTCACCTTTGTTAAAAGATCGCAAAAAACAGCAGATTTTGTTAAAAGATCGCAAATAACGGCATATTTTGATAAAAAATCACGAAAAAAGTCAAATTTCGTGGAAAAAAACGGCAAATTTTATTAAAAGATCGCAGAAACAGCAGTTTTTGTTAAAAGATTGCAAAAATGGCATATTTTGCTAAAAAAAATTGTGAAAAAACGACAAATCTCGTGAAAAAAAGGAACTTTTCCCAAAATTTTCCATTTTATTGCGATTTTTGGAAGAAATTTGTCGTTTCCCCACGATCTTTTGAGGAAATCTGCCGTTTTGTGAAATTTTGTGACGAAATTGGCCATTTTTTGGCGAATCTGGCCCAAAATTAGTCGTTATTTCGCAATTTTTAACGAAATTTGCCCTTTTTGCGATTTTTTGACTAAATTATCCGTTTCACGGAATGAGAATGAAGCTATTTTTGGGTTCCATCACCGATTTCTTGCATAATTTACGCGCTATAGCGCGTTCAGGTCATCGCTGGAAGGCTGCGTTTTTTCAAGTGTGAGGCAAGAAGGGCGCTATTTTTTTGAATGAATGACAAGAGGGCGCCCCAGTGGCAGAACTATCTTCAAATGTCTGCAACACTAGTCATTTTCAAAAATAGTCTGCAAGATGCTATAATAGGGTTCATACTCATTTTCCAAGAAAAAATCCTCTGATGTATTTTCGGGGATGTACAATTTTCCCATATCAACAATTAATGACATTTTATCATTACATATAATAATAAAGCACATGAACAGCAATAATTGCCCCCAATTTCCCAGCATAGACTCTTTTGGCAGTTTTCCCAGGTTTGGGAATTTTTTTCCATTGTCCCCTGAGATTCTCCTGACTTTTACATGAACCCTGTATAATTATACATAAACGTATTACATAAATAGAATATAAATATATTCTTTGTGCTTTTGTAATGCTAATTATGGCAATATATGTGTGTATGTAAACTTTCTGTCATTTATTTAAAAAGAAAAATTATTACCGGTATTTTTTTTTTGCGTTTTTTGACGAAATCTGCCGTTTTTTCGCGATCTTTTGACGAAATTTGCCGTTTTATCGGGATCCTTTAACGAAATTTGCCGTTTTTCCGCGATCTTTTAACGAAATCTGACTTTTTGGGGATAATTTTGACAAAATCCCCCCTTTTTTTGCAATTTTTTGACAAAATCTGTTTTATGTGTGATTTTTTAACAAAATTTGACCTTTTTTTTTTCAATTTTGATGAAATTTATCGTTTTTTGCGGAATTTTTCTGGTGAAATTTGCGTTTTTTTGATAATTTTCTGACGAAATTTATCATTTTTAAGAGGTTTTTTTTTTCTTTAATGAAATTTGCCGTTTTTAGCGAAATTATGATGAAATTGTCTTTCTTCCGGCATTCTTTGAAAAAACCGACTTTTTTCGCGATTTTTTAAGAAATTAGTCGTTTTTCGCGTTTTTTAAAAGAAATTTGCCATTTTTTCGCAATGCTTTGATAATATTTGCGTTTTTTCTCGCGATCTTTGGACGAACTTCAGACTTACTCCATGATATTTTGACGAAATTACGCGTCGCACGGGTCGCATAGAGCTATTTTTATGCCCCATGACCGACTTTTTGCGTAATTTATGAGTTATATCGCGTCCGTGGCATCGATGAGTCTGCAGGTGTACTTAAAAGCCTGCGACGCCTGTCGCAGTGTCGCGCACATTCTGCCACGGGGGAGGGCGCTAGTTTTTGGATAAGTGTTCCCTTGCAAGCAATGGAACTTCATGGAAATTTCTCCACTTTATATTTATGTATCAAGATATCTTCACTTGTCAAAGATCATACTTTTGTAAATCCTAATTCATGTCATGACTGAGTATATTTATATTTAATTAAAGAGTTAGAGTTTGGTAATTAAAGTAAATATAAAATAAGTTAAAGTTATATAAAGGTTTAAATAAGTTTATTAAGTAAATGAATTAAAAGTAACCTAATAGTTAAATGTTTATTTACCAGTTTCAAGTTACGTGGGCGGTTTTAATTTCCGCTGATAAGATCGCGGAGATGTGTGGTTAATCGTAACCGAGGAATATGCAAAAACAGCAGGAGGTGGAGCATTACGTAATTGCCGCTTGAACTAATCAGGTGTCGCCGTCTGGCCAGCGGACGATTACCGGTATGTAGTTCGCGCGCGTTTATAAGCAGGTAGTTTCACCTGCTCATTCTCTTCACTCTTACTTTCTCAGTCTCGTAGTTTCCGCGCCATGACGTAACCTCGCATCAGTTGTTCTTTGCCGCGGGAGCTGGTCTCTCGGTTAGCGGCAGGTGTTTAAATATTTATGGTTTTTCTTGTTTATAATTAAGCATAGTTAGATGAATTGAGTAATAGCTTTGCACGTAGGCAGTATGTCACACTATAGTAGGAAGTTTAGTTTTAATTCGTATTTCACTACGTAGTTACTGCCGAAGCTATTTATTTATCTAAAGCTTGATTAATTCATTCGTATATTTCTCAGTCATGTAGTGATAAGGATATTTCCCAGTCAGTTAACTTTATATCAATATATTATATTCTGTTAGTCGTTTATAATAAATTTGTTGAGTTTTACAAGTTTGTATTTATTGAATCTGATGGTCACTCTACATCTTCACATATCTCATTGGGTCAGGAGGATCTCATTGTTGCAATAAATGATTGAGAGTTTATCGTTAAATCACCGAAACTCTTATCAATAAGGGGCAAGAGGGGCGCTATTTTTTAAACTAAAGGGCAGGAGGGGCGGAGCGCCCCCCTGAAACCCTCTGGGGGAAACTCTGGAACTTATTTCATGAAGGTACATTACTAATTCACATTGAAATCATTAAATAAGGAAGTTTTATTTCAGGTTTAATTAGACTTAACCAAAAAAATTTCATTAATACATAATATTTGGTAAGAAGGTTGTGTTTACCAATGATATCAGAAATAATTTGCATTTTTTCAGAAATAAATTTATTCATCCTTCATGAAAAAACATAAATTCAGCAATATTAACAAAAATTACACATTAAAACATATATGAAATTGATATAAAACCTAAAAAAGTCAAATTTTGGCTCTATATCTGGATTGAATGTTTCATTGTTCACATCCATAAATTATGTTTGGATATTGGAGAGTTACGGAGTTTAGCGTGGTGGATTTGAGGGAGTCTACCGTAAAATACCGTTAATCCGCCCCCCCAAACGAAAAGAAAAGTCGTACAATAGTTAGGGGAGGGCGCTTACACGGGATTTTTTCGCAATCGTTCAACAAAATTTACAGGAATGAATCATCATGAAATGAATGAATCGTTGAATGAATCATTAATTTTAATACTTGAAAAAGTTTGGTTTTTATTTTTTTTAAACATAAATTCTGTCGAAAAAATGCAGAAAAAAGGAGAAATTAGTAAAAAAAGCCAAAACAAGCATGAAATCAATTAAAAAATCTTGAAAAACCGCGCATTTCATCAAAGATTCATGAATCGTTCATTTCAAAATGATTACTTACATTGTTCCATTGTTCCATTGTTCTTGCTCTCAATCGCCTTTGAGAATTGGGAGGGAGGGCGCTTTCTCGGGATTTTTTGAAAAATTCAAATTCTTTATAAAGTGGGGAGGGGGCGTTTGATCGGGAAGGGCGGATTAACGGTATTTTACGGTATTGTAATTTGTTTTAACAAGAGAAACCATGAAATTTAAAATTTCATAAATTAAAAAATGTTTTCAAATTATCTTCTTCTTAAAATAACAGAAAGCAAAAAATTCTTTAGTGTAAAATTTATTTGTAGAAATTTCTTATTTATCAATAAAACAGGAACATTATTTGGTTCTTATGTATTATCTGGGCCAAGAGATAAATTACCAAAAAGGGTTATCTAACTTGTTTATTGTTGCCTATGGGTCATTCCATGTCAGATCACCCAGACCATGGCACCCACCATCACCAATTTTGATAAAATTCAGTGAATTTGTAGAATTTCTAATGCTGATTCCAAAAACATCAATTATATTGAAATTGATCAAACGGTTTGTGAGTTATGAGCTTTTAAATAGCTCCATAGATAGCCGATTTGCCGCCATTTTGAATAGCACATGTGACAACAAAAAAGTCCATAACTTCTTTCAGGTTCAAGCTAGAGCTTTCAATTTTTTTTGTTTTGTTCAGAATAAACTAAACTTTTATTTAAACAGATTTTTGTGAACTTTATTTTATAAAAATGCTGTCAAAAAATGACTTTTTTTCGTTTTTTTAAGTAAAAAAAGGGGCAACTTCAATGGCTGATTTCACCCAATGTACCCCCTTCAATTTTCATCTAATTGCATAAATAAGCAACTCAAAGTGTGTTTTGATGACTAATAAAAAAAACTTAATGGGCAGTTCACAGGTTTTTATTTAAAAAAATAAATTCAATTTTACTGACTTTTCCCAATAACAGAAAACACAAGATAATGAGTTGACATTTCTTTTATTACCAAAAATATTTATACATCCAAAAGTTTGATAAGGTTTTATGTTACTTAAATATGTATGTTTAATGTGGCTAAAAAAGGGGAATCCCCTATAAAAAAGAGAATTAATAGGAATGCCAGTAATAGATTTTTGCAAGACATAGAAGTACTTTCCTGACAAATTGAAATCTATAGGAGAGTTTCAATAAATTATAAGTAAAAAAGAAATGATAGAAAAAACTCTACAAATACGTACATTATGTAACAAAATCATACTTGTATATAATAAAAAATGTGATAAAATTAAAACTCTTAAATAAAAAATACAGTAAGTAAATGTTACACTAGTCTACATATCAGATGATTAAGAACCAATGCACCCCTTTAATGTATTTTTCTATGCTAATTGCACAACTGTTCTTAGTTTTCTTCTATCACGTATAGTTTGTTTGCGATTAACCAGAGGTGATTTCTAAGATTCATTGCCGAAAACAAGCATCATGTAATAGTCACAGATAATGTAAATGTATACTTGTGGATGCTTGCAAACTTATCTAACGACTTATAGAATACAATCTGATTGTATTCAGCATGAGATAGACAAATGGTTTAGCAGTGACTTCAAATGTACATTAATATTATTGGCACAAAAAGCTGTGTATACAAAAATGCCTTGCTTTCTATGTGAACGGGACAATTCGGCAAAGCAAAATCATTGGATTTTCTGATTCTTTTTTAAATCCATTTTTGCTCACAAACACATTCAATTGGCAGGTTCTATATTAATAATATGATTGTAAAAAGACTGGTTTCATTATTCTATTTAATGGTATTGTCTGAATAACTTTGGATGTATTTATAAAAGTATTTATATATATATATATATATATATATATATATATATATATATATATATATATATATAAGGCATACTATATTTAAAAAATGCTGTCAAAGTGGGCATTTTGAATTGAATTTAAACGATAGTACTGGAAACGGAAAAAATGGTCATACTGAGAAAATAATCGTTGTAAATCAAGATCTAATTCATTGAACAAAAAATAAAAACACAGGTTGCAAGGCTGCCACAGGCGACTATTTTTTAATTCTAACTGGCACCAACCACTTTCTTAAAAATGAAATCCATAATAGATGCTTTGATAACATTTGCAAGTAAAATATACTTCAAATTTTATATTAGAAAAATACTGGTGCACACAGAATATAAAAATATTTGCCTGTAGCAGCCCTGAGGTCGCTTATAAATCTCTGAAAAAAAAAAATCACATCAACAAGTATCATGTTTTCACTTTTAAAAATGAATATGAAAATGTGTTAGAAAATTTTGAGTTTTTGAGGGTACAAAAATATTTTTTATATACACTGCCTTAACATAATTGTGATAAAACTAGTTCTTACAGAAAAATTTAATTTAAAAAAGAACCAGATAAAATTGTTGAACTAGGTTTATATCTAAATTTGATTTAGTTTTTGGTTTTTGTTACTGAAACAAGTACAGTAAACTATCTCAAATCCGAAACCCTAAAATCCACAACTCTAAAAAATTTGTATATAATTTACGGATGTAAATAATGAAACATTCAGTTCAGATATAGGGACAAAATTTGACTTTTATAATTTTATATCAATTCCATTTTATTTTAATTTGTAACTTTTGTTAATAGTACTGAATTCATGTTTTTTTTTTTTTTCCCACGAAGGTAAAGAAATATATTCTGAAAAAATTCAGATTTTTCTTATATATCATTGGTAATCACAATCTTCTTATCAAATATATTTATGTATTAATCAAGCTTTTTTGGTTATTAAATCTAAATCTGGCTAAACCTGAAAAAAAACTTCTTTATTTTATCATTTTGTTGAGAATTAGTAATGTATCTTTATGAGGTACATTAGTAACTACATTGAATAATTTAGGAAAGATATATTTCATGTTTATAATGAATATTTAATCATATTATTGATTATTAACTTGATCCTTACTTTTAATATTTTAGTCACTTTGAAAATTATCTACATTTTTATTATTTTAATTTATTACTTATTTTAATATTTATTATATTGTAAAGCATTCATTTTAGTTTTGATTGCATTATTAATTGCATTCAAATTCCTGTTTTAAAAAAGGTAAACAAAGTAATGAATGGAAATCGGCAAAATTCTAAAATCCACAAAACTTCTGGTTCCAAGCTGTGCGGATTTGAGGGAGTCTACTGTATTTAACTTTAAAATTTACATCTGCCTGTTGGCAGGAATTTTTAAAAATAATAATTACCTTTACTTTAAATTACTATTGATGTAGATATATTTTTAATAGCATGTGTTTATTGTGTATGTGATATGTTATTTTGTATTAAAGTACCGTAATTTTTATTTAAGAGTTGCATTTTTATTGTATTTTGTATAACAAAAGTATGATTTTGTCAAAAAATTCAACTATTTGTAGAACTTTTTCCATCATTTCCTTTTTATTCATAATTTATTGAGACTGCAATAGATTTCAATTTGTCTGATTGCAAGAATCCATTATTGATATTCCTATTTATTCCTATGGGATTCCCATTTTTTAGGCACATTAAATATATATATTTATGTAACATTAAACATTATCAAACTTTTAGATGTAAATATGTATGATATTTCTGGTAATAAAAGAAATATCAATATTATCTTGTGTTTTTTGTTATTGTGAAAAGTCAGTAAATTTGAATTTATTTTTTTAAATAAAAACCTGTGAACCGCCCATTAAGTTTTTTTTATTAGTCATCAAAAGACACTTTGAGTTGCTTATTTATGCAATTAGGTGAAAATTGAAGGGGGTACATTGGGGGAAATCAGCCATTGAAGTTGCCCCTTTTTTTACTTAAAAAAATGACAAAAAGTCATTTTTTGACAGCATTTTTATAAAATGAGGTTTACAAAAATCTGTTTAAATGAAAGTTTACTTTATTCTGAACAAAACAAAAAAAAAATTAAAAGCTCTAGCTTAAACCTGAAAGAAGTTATGGCCTTTTTTGTTGTCACATGTGCTATTCAAAATGGCAGCAAATCAGCCCTCTTGGGAGCTATTTAAAAGCTCATAACTCATAAACCGTTCGATCAATTTCAATATAATTGATATTTTTGGAATCAGCATTAGAAATTCTACAAATCCACTGAATTTTATTAAAATTGGTGATGGTGGGTGTCATTTTTGGAAAAATCTGGGTGATTTGACATGGAATGACCCCTATAACATTCAAAATAGTAATTTAACATTATTAAATAGACAGAAAATTGTTAAAAATAATCAATAATATAAAAGAAATAAATAAAAAACATAAAAAATAAATAACAAAAAGCTAAAAAATTAAAAATGAACTATTAAAAAAAATGTCATCAACAATAATAAATAAACTGTATTACATATTATCATCATTACAGTACAAATAATATTAGTTGTACTATTCTATGTAATTGTCTTTATAAGGATTAATGCAATTAGTATAATTGAGGTCATTTTTGGTACAATTCTATTTGACCAGGCGTAAGGTTTCTGTTATATTTGGCGAGTAATCATCATTTGAATTAATTGTGTTATTTATTATTTTAGTGATTCTTATGAGAAATAAACTGCGTAAGACTATAAAATTTTTCTTTAAAATCTAGTTTTTTAAAATTGCACTTTGATTTCGAAATATTTGTTTTAGAATATGTGAAAAATATGTTCAAAAGATTAAATTAAAATACAGACAAACCTCATTAACATGAATTACTTTTAATATGAATTTTTTTACAGTCAACTATAAAGACAACATTTTGATACTGATAACATGAATGACTCTTAACATGAACAAAATTTTGATTCCCCTTGAGGTTCATGTTAATGAGGTTCGACTTTATATTACATTAATTTAAAAAGTTCTTTTAAGTAATACCTTAAAGCATAATTTTTACTGTGTATACTTTACTTATAGTGAATGTTAGTTAATTACCGGATAGTTACAATTCGACTAGCCAAACATTCTGCTTACTTGTGCGCAGAACATTTTAAATGTCAGCAAAAATGAAAGTTGCCACACATAAAATTTTAGGTCATCATACGTTCAAATCACAAGTAGTGAAACATTCAATCGAAGAATAACTAAAAAAATATATCTTACCATCAATTTATTTAAGTAAAGAATATGAATTCAGTAAATTGATTTTAAAGGTTAGCGATTGTTTCAGAGTATACTCATTACTAAAGTACAGACGCCAACACAATGAATGATTCATCGCGAAAAAATTCATTCATGAATACCGAATCAAGTTAAAAATGATTTTAATTCACAAAATAAAACATTTATAAAGGGGAGCAGAAAAAATTATTCAAATATCGTGAATCTAACATTTAAATATTTTCTACAACTGAAATTTGACGCTTTTTGATTTTGAATAACACACGAAAATTAAGCTTAGATTCTTTGGTAAAGCTTGTTTTGGTTAATGGCAGTCTAATAACTACTACTACAACCAGGGTTAAAAAAGAAAAATTTTAGTCATACTACCTTTGAGGCAGTTTTATTCATAAATTATATAAGTAATTAGTCAATTGCTCTTCTCGATTTTAGCGATTCATGAAGTAAAACGTCCAAGATTCATTCTTGGATTGGCGTCTTGTGTCTCGTCCTATCAGGTAACTTTTAAAACATCAGTATATTAAACTCATTCTCTTTATTAAAATAAGATATTGCTAATATAGTTTCTATAGTTAATATTCAACTAAAATTCTACAATTTGCGGTTTAATAACATGACTACACTTAATTTCATCGAAATTTCACAACCTTTTTTCTGTTGATGGTCATTTGATAGCATTATTAAAATGTTTTACTTTGAGCTCACATAATTTTATTTATTTATTTATTTGTAATTAGTTCGTCGAATATTGTTGACATGAAAATTTCGAAACAGCAAATTGGCTAATATTGCATTGCTCATTGACTGAATGTGGTTTTATTCTGTTCTGTTGAATGTAAATATTTTTTATATAATTGATGGCCTATTAAAGTTTAGGTAAAATATTATAATATTTTATGAAACCAAGAACAGAATCTGAAATTCCAATATCTTTTTAATGTTACATCCATTGACAAAAAGTGCTGTTATTTGCAATGCCATTTTTAATCTTATAAAGTTGCCATATTAACGGCAGATGCAGAAATATTTATTATGCAACATAAATTATTTAATATGATGTAGCTTTGTGGTTTTTTTTTTTTTTTTTGGTTTGTTTGTTTTTTCAGTTGGAACAAACATAGAAAATTTATATACAGTAGAACCCCGTTATAACGAACCGAATATTTTGTTCGCTATATCCGGACTGTTGTTAGTAAAAGTTAGCTGTAAAAAATGTTAGAATTCACAAAATGTGTATATTGTATTATAAGATGTTACCTGTATATTCAATAACGATGCATTAAGGAAAATCGTAAAATCTATTAAATTTGATCATAATGAATTAAATTGTTAAAAATTGACTGCTTAAACTGACATAATACTAAATAAATTAACTGAAAATAAAGATGAATAAAAATACAGTACAGCCCTGATTATCTGAATAAGTGGAGACCGAACCTAGATCGGATAAGCAATGTAAAATAGGCTTACTTATCGGAAGCAACTTTCGTATAAGTAATGGAAAATAACTGATGGGTGGGCATGATAACAGCTACAGAATGGCTATTATAAAAAAAAGAATGCAGTTTTTTCTACCATTTAAAAAAAAAAAAAGATTTATCGCTAATTTGTACCATGTTTCACTAGTCAGCATGCATTTTCTTATAAAATTAGAGTCAAAATCCTATTTTCACAATTGCGAAGAAATTAAAAAAAAAAAAATCATTAACTAGAAAATTTTTTTTGTTGTAACCTATTCTTAAAATTTTGGAGTTCGTTATAATAAGATAAATTTGCATTAAATACAATAGGAATACAGTGGGATCAAATTTTCATTTGTTATATCCATGAGTTTATTGTATACCAGGTTCCCTATAATGGGGTTCGACTGTATTACTATAATGTGTCTTGCTTCTATGTCATACACTTATTTCACTGCATTCATTAAGTAAAATGTCCAGTTGCCAAAATATTCATGTCATTTGAATGAATCTGGATCATTGTCACCTATGTGCATTCTCACACTCTTGTGATAATAGTGCCAAATGAAAGTATCTGCTACAAATGGGTTATTCTGATTGTGTTTGTGCCAAAATGGCCATTTTGTATTCCCCATCTGAACCCAAATTTGGTTTCTTTGCGGCAGGCATTGATTACCAAATAGGCACAAAAAGCAGATGCTTCCCTTACAAATTTTTGAATTTGCCCGAAATTGAAAAAAACAAATTTTATATTAAATTAATTTCATTCCAAAATTAATTTTTTTTTAAAATTATTTATCTTATAATAATACAGTAGACTCCCTCAAATCTGCAACGCTCTAAAATCTGCACATAATTTATGGATGTAAACAATGAAACATTCAGTTCAGATATGAGGATGAAATCTTATAATTTTTTAGTTTAATATGAGTTTCATATATATTTTAATTTGTAACTTTTGTTAATAACACTGAATTTTTATGAAGGAAGAAAAAAATTATTTCTGGAAAAATTCAAGATATTGCTAATATTCAATATGCCAATAATTAATAATTGGTATTCACAATCTCAATACCAAATATATTTATGTTTTAATCAAGCTTCTTTGGTTAATTAAGTCTGGTAAAATCTGAAATAAAACATCCTTATTTTATGATTTTTATCTGAATTAGTATATGTTTATAAGGCAAGTTTCACTGAATAATTTTAGAAAAATACAGTTAATCTTTATGATGAATATTTAATCATACATTATTGATTATTAATTTGATCTTTGCTTTTAATACATTAATCATTTTTAATATTATCTAAATTTTTAATTTTGACGTGACAACGTCTTGTAAATTGGTTTGCCGGGAGACACTTCAAGAAACTGCGTTACGTTACGTTACGCTCCGCTCACGATACGCGCTCACTTTTCTCTTAACTTTTTCCGGTCACTTGTGGGACCATTTTCTGAACGTGAATGTGAATTCGCTGCAAGGAAGGGGCGGTGCTTAATAGGAATTTTAGATAGTATCAAACTAAGACGAAATACGTTATGTATTAGTTATTAGTATAAAGTACAAAGAAAATAAGTGTAGTTTATTTCGTAATTCGGTGGTATATTATGGAAAACTAATGATATGTGATTAGTGAAAGCCATTTTACTTTAGTTATATTCTGCTCATTGAAAAATTCTTTAATATGCTGTTTACAAAATTCAACATTTGACATCAATAAACATGAAGTAAAATGTGTTTAACAAACACAGTGTATTGCAAGTTATTGTATGTATATTTGTATATAAATACGTATGTATGTGTAAAGGTAAAAATAAAATTTTGTTAATATGAAATTCAGTGCGAGATTCTTTGTATAAATTAATGTTTTAAATATAATTCTTTGTATAAATAAATGTTTTAAATTGTTACTATTATTTCATCCTTCTTCCTACTATACGAATGAATATTCACATTAAAATTATTTTACAACTCAAAGTCGTTGTCACGTAAAACTTTCGCCCGTATACCGACTTTACAGGCAACCAATTTTTTTTTAGTTTATTACTTATTTTAATGTTTAATATATTGTAAGCATTCATTACAATTTAGATTGTTTTTTTAATTACATTCAAATAACAGCTTAAAAAATGTAAACAAAGCAATGACCATGAAATTCTAAAGTAACACACAACCTCTGGTCCCAAGTTGTGCAGATTTCAAGGAGTCTACTGTATATTAAAAAGTGTTTCATAAAAATATTTTTCTAAAAAATTAATTTTTCATGTTATAGATCAGCTTCAACCATTTCAATGTATTGATATTTTATGTTGCGTTGTTATTACCATTGAAACTAATATTCTGAATTCAACCTTTTTATTCATCTTACATTTTTACACTCATACCATGCAAAAACCTTTTTGCATATTTTTCTCAGTTGTATCCATTTTTTATGTAAGGGGAACATAAAAAAAGTTAGTTAATGGAATATACAGTATAACTTCTTTAATCCGGAATCGTCATGGTTACAGCGAATCCGAATTATAGAAAATTCCGGATTACAGAAGTTGTGTAGCTAAGATGCATGATGATTAATGATAATACTAACATCTCATATTAAAATGGCAATACAAAATAGCAACGAACTGAATAATTGAAATCATTGAGAAAAATCAATTCAAGATGCTCAAGAACTAATGTTTTTTTTTTTTTTTTTATATTTATATTTTATGCAGTGTTACTTCAATTCTATGCAGTGTCGCCGTCTATTGTAAATTTTAAAAATAACAAATGTACGATTTTTTAAAAAATTGCGATTTTTGCTTAATGAATAGACTCTTCATGAAAAATACTGAAAAAAAAAATTCTAAAAAAAAAAAAAAAATACAGAGAAAAATTTAAGACTTACAATTATATTTTAAAAATCAATCCTATAATTACAGAACCATACTTAAAATGTGATATAAATAAAAAAATTAAATATATAGCAACTATAAACATCAAAGTAAGTCATAAGTTAAATACTTAAAAGGAATAACAATAAAAAAACGATTTTGTGATATTTTAGCGATATCTTATCTTTCGAAAAAAAAAGTAACTGAAATCATGATTCATTTCATGACATGATTCAATATCATGATTCAATTCACCATCAATCATGAATTTTTACAACTTTGTAACTATAAAGACACCTATATTAATTACAAATGTAATTTAGAGAGTTCTTGCAGTTTTAATGTTGAAAAAAAAAAAAAACGTTGTGTTACTATGTAATTTTTCATTTTCTTAACTATTTTCTGAAATTCCTTTACATAAGACTTATGGCGCCATCTGTTATCTCTAATTGAAAATAAAAATGAATAAACGCATCGAAATGTCCAGATTACAGAAGTTTCCGGATTATAGATGTCCAAACTAAAGATGTTATACTGTATGTGAATACAACTGAGCCACTCTTAGGAATAATATTTGAAAACATTGGTAAGTTTCATGGTATGCTGAAATTAGTAAACATTTCTCAACTGAAAGGGGGTCCTGAAATAGCAATGTGCTTCCCATAGCTTCAGAGGTTAACCCTTTATGCACTGACAGTACTTTAAAGTACCATTGACAAAAACTTTATATAAAACTTATTTATTCTGTCTATTAATAAAAGCTTTTTATTTTTCTCACATAAAACACTCTTCTGATCAAATTTAGATAAAATAAAGAAACAGTGGAAGCTAAATCTTTTCAAAAAGTGGTAGTTTTATTATTCAATTTATAGGTACCTATATAATAAGATAAATATAATAATAAATTGATTATTAGATTTCATATCTCAAAAAATGTCTTTTTAAAATTATTTTATTAAAAAATTAATATATCTGTGCATTTAAATAAAAATAATTATATATGTTCTATAATGCACTTTTATTTTTTACTGTTAATAAAATAAAAGAGTTAAATTTAAAAAAAACGTAAATGTTTTATTATGATTTTTATTTAAATTTTTTTATTATTCGTTTTAAAAAATCATTTTTGGGTCACAAGTTTGTAAATTTATTAAAGTGCTTATTTCACTGTTTACATTTGTAAAGTAATGCGGATTATAGAAAATTGTGGATTATGGGTGTGCGGATTATCAATATTTGACTGTATTTAGATTTTGTTTTTTTCTTTTAACATAGGGTATACCTGAAGTTGATAACTGTTACTGTACATATATTTGTAGTACAGTCCATTCCTTCAAATCTTTAACCCTACAATCCACAAATAATTTATAGATGTAAACAATGAACATTCAGTTCAAACATGGCAAAAAATAATTTTTTCAGTTCATATATCAATTCCATATATATTTTAATTTCTAATTTCTTTGGTATTACTAGGTTATCCTGTTGACCAAAAAATTATCTCCAAACTATAAGATTAAATGCCAATAATGGATGATCATGAATGTCACATTCAATGACATTAAATACAATTTGCATGTTTAAAATGTCATTAAGTGATTTTTATTTTTTATTTGTATTTTTATTAATTTTCCACTAATTATTTGTTTTTTGTTATTTAAAATCAAATTATGTTAATATGTATAATTTGGCTATTAGTTTGGCGATTTGTATAATTTAGTAATATTGGTCGATGGGATAACATAGTAGTACCATTTTTTTAATATTACTGAATGATGTTTTTTCATGAAGGCATAATAAAATTATTTTTGAAAAAATTCAAAATATTGCTGATATCATTGGTAATTACAATCTTCATTCCAAAAATATTTATGTATTTGTCAGTCTTTTTTGGTAAAGTTTGGCTAAACCTGAAATAGAACTTCCTTATTTTATGATTTTTATGTGAATCAACCTTTATGAAAACAGTTTCATTGGATAATATGTGAAAAATTTATTTCATCTTTATAATGAATATTTAATCATACATTATAGATAATTAACTTGACCTTTGATTTTAATATTTTAATCATTTAAAAAAATTATCTAAAATTTTACTATTTTAGTTTATTACTTAATTTAACATTTTACTGTATTGTAAGCACTCATTATAGTTTTGATTGCATAATTAATTACATTCAAATGATTATTTAAAAAGTGTAAACAAAGCAATGATCAGAAATCCACAAAATTCAAAAATCCACAATACATCTGGACAACAAGCTGTGCGGATTCTACTGTATAAATATAATACAGTAGACTCCCTCAAATCCGCAAAGCTTGGTACCAGGGGTTGTGCGGATTTTAGAATTTTGCGGATTTCTGTTCATTGATTTGTTTATATTTTTGAAACATCAATTTCGTTAGTAGTTAAGCCTTATAATGAATGCATTCAATAAATTCAAACATTAAAAAATTAAGTAAAATATTTCAATAAATAAATAGTTAAAAAGTAAGTAATTATTAAAAAAATTAAGTAAAATAAAATTATAGAAAAATATTATAGTAAATAATTAAGATACAATGCTAAATATAAATTATGATGAGAAAAAATCGATCTTTTTTTATAAAGAAAAATATTTGCCTTTGTTAATAAACAAAAAAAGCTTGATTAATTTTTAAATATTCATTTTATACAACAAATATTATCCTGCCCCTCGAATTACAAACACTACCAAATGGTCATTGAAAGTTAAACTACGCTGGGACTACGATATGATAATGATTACTTCGATTAAATATTGATCATCCTAATTAGTAAACCAAATGTAGATCCCAAATTTATTTTGTAACTAACAGCGATAAAAAAATAATAATAGAACAATAAAATAATAATGTTTTATAGCAAAAATTACTCTGCTATGCGAATTGCAAACACTACCTTACTATGTTCTTTAAATACATATATATATCATTTAAAAAAAATAAAATAACTTTAAAAATGCATTTTTTTAGATTATTTATTAAATTAATTACTAGATTTCATATTTATCTTTCCATATTATACTGATTATAGAATTAAAATGCTGTCTAAGAATGATAAAATGACACATAATCCATTATACTCTATAATCTGCAAAATTCCATAATCCGCACAACCTTTGGCCTCAACTTGTGCGGATTATAGATCTTTGACTGTATATTACAATTTGTTTTAAAAAAATGGTCAGATATTTTGTCCCTTCCCCCTCCTTTGATAAAATACTATGATTATGCCATTTTATAATTTGAATACACATATGGTAGTATATTTAATAGTTTATTTTATTTCTTTCCTTCTCAGACATTTCAAAACGCTTTATTAGCTAATTTTTTCCGATGGAATTCGCAAAAATAGCTAAAAATTGTCATGGAAAAAGTATTCCTAGAGTTTGTAACTAGAATATTAGTTACCCATTTAATTTTTTTTATTATTTCATTGTTTTCATTTAATAATGCAGTAATATTTGTCTACATACTTAAAACATTTGAAACAAAAATCTTACTCATATTCTATGAGATTGTTTTAATTTTGTTATTTTTATGCTTTTGAAAAATTTCAGATTTTGGGGACTGGGGAGGTTTTACAAATTTTGGAACTATCCGAAATCTGGAAAATTCTGAAAGCCAGAAAGCCCTCGGTCCCAAGAATTCCAGATAATAGGTCTTCTACTGTATTAATAAATATCATATATGATCTTTCAATGTCAAAATTGAGCTGTAAACAATTTTAACATAAAAAATAAAGCAAACTGTATGGAGAGAGGCATTTTGTTAAAAAAAGGTACTACTCAGTTATCCCATCGACCAAAATACTAACACCAAATTATAAGATTAGATGACAATAATGGATGGTCGTGAATGTCAATTCAATGACATTAAATATGATACACATGTTTAAAACATCATTAAGTGATTTTTAATTTGACTTTTTATTTGTATTTCTATTAATATTGTACTAATTATTTGTTTTTTATTATTATTTAAAATAAAAATTATGTCAATATGTATAATTTGGCTATTAGTTTGGCGATTTGTATAATTTGGTGAAATCGGTCGATGGGATAACAGAGTAGTACAAAAAAAAAAAAAAAAAAAAAAACTTTCAGTAGTGTCCTTAGTATACGTGGAATATCGTTAAAGAAAATGTTGAATAAAATAGGACCGAGGACAGAGCCTTGAAGGATCCCAGCAAGAATACGGAATAATGTGGAAAGTGTATTGTTGATGCGGACGCAAAAAGTGCGATCACTAAGGTATGAATGTAACAGGTGTATAAGTCTAGCATGAATTCTGAGCTTAATTAACTTGTAGATGAGGCCCTCATGCCAGACTTTATCAAAGGCCTTAGCAATGTCTAGAAAAACAGCAGCGGCTGGAATTTTCGAGTTGAAATTTTCACTAAGGAATTCAACAACTCGAAGCAGTTGGTGTTGTGTTGAGTGTTTGACTCTGAAACCAAATTGTTCGGGAATCAAGATGTTTTTTCATCAAGTATATCGTGAAGTTGGGCCCTGATGACGCGCTCAACAACTTTGCTTATTGATGGTAACAAGGAGATAGGACGAAAGTTAGTAGGATCGTGTAGGTTAGAACGAGGCTTGGGGATTGGTGAAACAATAGAAATTTTCCCTGCTTTAGGGAAGT